>JBCAUA010326207.1:1841-19095 GCA_038406235.1 Peronia verruculata | reverse complement strand
CAGTTTACTTTCTTTTTAATTTGCCTAACACTATTTTTTATATTTACCTCATGATGAATACTATTTACAGATGGCCACTAGTGTACCAAAAATACTTGTTGAAAAAAATCTACACTACCTGGAAGAACTGGTGCTGGTCCTTCATTCAGTAGTTGATGAAAAGGTCAATAAGGTAAAAATCTTTGACATTGGTCTAATTCCCCTGACATTTTCATTGTATGATCTGGAGTTGATGAGGAAGGTTCAGAAATTATAAAAAGTTTCAGGCAGAATTGCAGAATACCATAATGACAGTGAAATGTTAGTGGGGTAACGAAAAGGAAGTAACAGAGAGAGAGAAAGAGAGAGAGAGAGAGAGAGATAGTATGTTGAGGAGGAGAGTAAGTTATAACTGATTTTCCCTACATATAAAAAAAGAAATGAAAAAGTGTAAGAACAAAATAGCATTCTTAAACATTGTCTTCAGAAACTTTGAAAATTAAATATGACTTATTATAAGTGCAAGGCTTACTTTTACTGTGTTGAAAAATTAAAAATAAATAGAAGCCTGTCCTCTTCCCAGCAAAATTCTTTTTTTGTAATTTTTTCTTTTGTTCAGTTTCTGACTTTCTCTCATTTTTAAACCAAGGTGATGGAAGATGGCAAGGCTTGGCTTAGACAAGATGTTGATCCAGAAACAAGAAAATCCTATGAAGACATGAAACAAGTGACAGAAAATGCCATATCTCTTGTTACAGACATATGCCAACAAGTAGGAGGTCAGAAGAATTGATATCTGCTTTGATTGAAACTTCCCTAACAACATCAATTTATGACACTGAATGTTATATTTACAAGGATTTAAGTTGATATATTGGTTAATGATATTTCTGTAATGTAATTCTCAGTACAAGAAAATGTCATATTAGGATAATTTTTCTTCCAGGCTCCGAGAGAAGGGTTTTTGGGAGGGGGAGGAAAATTTCTGTTTGTTTGTTTGTTTGTTTGTTTTTTCTTTTCAGTAAGAAAGAAAGAAATAGAGAGAGAATAGTTGAGGAGGAGGAAGGGAATGCTAGATTAACACTCATTGTTAACCAAACTCATCTTTATGTATTAATTTATGCTAAAATTTGCCTTTTAAGAACTGATGAGTTTGTCAGTAAGACTGGCAGTCTTTCATTAGTGACATCTTGATCTTGTTATAAAAATTGAGAAGTTTTAAATTCTGGTTGTAGATTAAACTGTTGCAAAATAGGAAAACTGAATGTCAGTAGTTTGTTTCCTTTTTTTTTTTTTGTAGATGACTGGGAGAAAAAAATCACACAGAAAGTATCAGCTGACTTGGAAACCCAGACATCCAAAAAGTCAGCCAAAGCCTCGGGTAACAAAAAAAAAAAAAAAAAGAAAGAAAAAAGTACAGATCATATATAAATGTGTCTAATGTCAGAACTTTATTGTTGTTTTTGTAGTTGTTAATTTCATTTTATACACCTAACTATTCACCCCAGTCTGATTTCTTGACTAAAAATTTTAAGCAGTCAGTAGTAATAATGGTAACAGGTAGAGACTAATATAAAAAGAAAAGATTTCTGCCAAACGTGTGCCTGCGGTCACTATAAAGTTACAGCAGTTTCTCATGTGGTAGCATTTCATCAGAGTGAATGAGACCATTGTTTGATTATTCATATAGCATAACGTGTGTGCCTCTCTCAATGATTTTCAGTACAATATGAGATGTGACACCATGAAATCTGCCTCTCATCAAATTTTGAGCATATGGAGTTGTTGGTATCACTGTGAAGTTTATTTATTTCCTTTTGTATAATTATGTGAAAAAATATTATAAAGTGCTATCATCATGTTCACAAGGAAACAAGAAAATAAAAAATATAAAAAAAGACCACTGAAGAGCATTAACTGATAACAACAATGACAAAAAGTCAGCACATTATTTGTTTCTGTCTTTACAGCTGAACTTGGTGACCTAAAATCATTAGCTGCACAAATCAAAGACATGGAAAAGAAAATGATCTCTCTCACATCCCGACAACACCTGACCGAGTCCACTACAGACAACTTTTTGTCCAAATACTCTCAGTTAGAAGATGGTGTTAATGCCAAGTTGGAGGATATCAATGACACATTAAAAGAAATGACAGCTAAGATGAAGAGTGAAGTGTTAAAGCATACAGAAAAAGTTGAATACATTGAGAAGAAACTTCAAAATCTGCAAGAGACACAACAAACAGTAAGTCTTGATTTGACTGATAGTAGTACAGGAAATGACAACATGAAGCAAATCCAGACTGATGTGGACAAAATTTAAAATGACCGACAAAAAATCAGAACTGACATCCAATAATATCTAGAAGAGAAAAAAAACTTGTTATTATTATTATTTTCTCATTGTTATCATAATTATTATTCCATACTTTGGCCTAGTGTGAAGAACTAGAAATAAACTATTTTTGGTTGACTGTCTAATAATAATCAGATTATCAGTAGATTATATATTAGTTCCAGCAAGTGACAAAGGAAGTCAATGTTCATCTTTGTGAAGTTGCAGAGTTTTGAAATTTGAATACAGTTAATGATCTCGTGTAGACATGATTGTACAAAAGTATAACACATTTTTATGTTTTAGTTCAAACTTTTAACAAAGTAATTTGAAGCAGAACTAGGAGACAATAAATGTCAACAATCATACAAGAGAGATAGAGGGAATAAAAACAGAGAAATAAATAAGCCATCAGAGCAAAGCAATTTCTATCTGCTTATAGACTGAGGCATTTTTTAAAGATGAAATTATCATTCAACCAATGACTGCCCCAAATGTACTAACATGCCAACCATGAAATGCGATCTGATCCTCTAAGTTTTCAGTCCATTATAGTTGTTCTGTCAGAGAAATGAAAATAGAAGTTTGTTATATCACAGGTATCATTATTTTCATCTTTATGGAATGCATGAGCTAGTGTGAAACTGCTGCAGAGTTTCATTTGAGTGTAGAAAAGAAACTTCAGTGTGTGCAAATTAGCGTGTGTATTTTCTGGTGGAATAGATTGTTGTTAATGTTTTATTTCAAATTCAGGAAAGATAACAGAGGATTTTTACAGTTGATTTTGAATTGTATTACAGATGACTGAGACAGTCCAAAATCTCTCATCAGACCTGGCAGCACTAGGTGAGTTTGAACTACATCAGTATATCTTAGTGCATATCTTCAAATCGCACTTCTTCCGGCGTATTTTGAACAGGATATCACCCTTCTGTGACTAGAAACACTTTCCATACTTGTTCTCAGCGGCAGTCATTGAAAAAAACAGCTATATCTAAACATACTCCCGATCGCCGGTATACCAGCGATGAAAATTCATGGCGCACTTTGTTGAAAAGGGTTACAAATTCTCGCGTTTGCTGACTTTGACCTTTGATTAATTCAGGTAGGCCTAGGGGCTTTTGCGCACTCTAGAAAACCAAAATACGTATCTTCTCAGGCAAATACAGATTTCCGTACTCCCGGTAAAAAAAACGTACTAGATACGTTTTTTCCGTACTGGTTGACAGCTATGACTCCGATAGTGATAGTAAGAGTGCCGTTGACAATCTCGGGAGTGCTCAGGGTGGCAATAATGCCAGCAGTGAGGACAAAGGGACCTGATCTTGGGGATGTAAGATGGAAAAAGAAAAGGATACCACGCCCAAATCCGGTGCCTCCTTTTAGTGTTCATGATTTTCTCCGCAGAAACTCTTTTCTAATGACTTAGACCTATGTACTACTAGATCTAGATCTAGATTATCTAGATTTAGATAGATTAGTGTTCTTTCTAGAGTGTAGAGGGTTGCAGAAATTGGTAAGTTTTATTCAAGTAGAAGCATATTAGATCCTTTTTTAGGGAGCCTTTCACCCTTTGATTTTTTTTTGGGTAAGGTCTTCATGTTTTACTTTCTTATGAATGGGGTTTCCCGCGCGGTTTGTACACTCGGTACGGTTGGAGTCTGTTTTTTGTTTTGGAAAGGTTGGCAGCTATGTTAGTGTCTTATCATCTCATGTTTCATCTCTCTACCATTCTCTCTCTGTCTCTCTTTCTCTCCCTTTCTCTTTCTCTGAATCTGTCATTCGTTGTCTTGTATTTCTTTTTTTGTTTTGTTTTGTTAATTTGTATCTGCTTTCACTTGCATTTGCCATACCCAATAAGCTTTCTTTCTCTCTCCATATTATTACCACACTTTTTTTTTTCTCTCTATCATTTCTTTCTTTCCGTAAAATTTTGTTTTGCCTCTCTTACACTTTTTCTGTCCTCTTTTCTCTTATGTATATCACATTATCTTCTCTTCTGTTATTTTTCTTCCTCTCATTCATTCCTGTTCTCTATCTACTCTCTCTATCCATTTAGTTCTCTTTAAATTTCTATATCTATCACTCTTATATCAGTCACTTTCCTGTATCTCCCGTTATCATTGTGTTTCCTCAGTTTCTATATTCATTCATTACCTATGTTGCTCTGTGCTGTTTGTAGTTAAGTTTTTTCTCTTATACATTGAACAGTAACAATTGTAAACATACTTGTTCTCTGTTGGTTTTCTATGGCAGAGAGAAAAGGAGGGAAAAAAACAAGTTAAATTAATATTTAATAAATTATTTCTTTTTTTTTTACTAGTTTAAAACAAAATTATAAATAGTTATATGTGCAAAGAAATGAAAAGGGATTAGAAAAGCTTCAATAGTAGCTGTACTTCTGTTTTTTGACTTGCTCAGTATCACTTTCCTGTTTGCACTGCCTGAGTCTGTAAAATTCCGGTCAGTCGTAGGTTATTATTATTTTTTTTTTTCATGGTCCAGATAACCACTCACAGAAAGCTGAAAGATGAAACACAGCATAAGCTGTTCTTTTCTTGAACTGTACAACCATATAAGTTACCGCAAATGAATTGCATATGACATTAAAAAGGTGTGACAGAAGAAAGGGATGAAAGAAAGAAAGGAAGGAAGGAAAAAATGAAGAGTGGCTGATAAAGACATAAAGAAAGAATGACAAAAAGAAGATCAGAGAAAAGAGTGTGTGTATGAGGCTTAGAGAGAGGGAGAGAGAGAGGGGGGGGGAATAAACCAGATGAAAATGAGAAAATGAATGAAAAAGTTAATAAAGACATAAAAAATGAAGATAGAGAAATAGAATGCAAAGAAAAAGAAAAAGGAAAGATAAATGGAAGAACGATAGGAAGAATGAAAATATAAAAAAGAAAGAAATAACAAATAGAGGGAGAAGGGAAGGAAAGAAAATTTGAAAAACATATAAACAATGAAAGAAAAACTGGAGAGGAAAAAAAACAACAACAAAACAATAACAATGAAACAGAGAAAAAGGAAGTCAGAGTGGGTTGTGTGTTATGTGTTGTGTTGAAGTTTAATGGCACATCAGCATGATTACGGTTATATTGTGTCAAACACGATAAGATACCTTAGCACATCAAGAAGAAGGGAGGAGAGAAAGCGGGTCAGAAGACAGGAGCGAGGAGAAAGAGAAGAGATGTCTCCCTTGGAATGTCGAGGATGGCACTCCATGGAAGACACTCACTGATGGTGGGCTTACATCACCTGCAGGTGGGACCAGAGAACTAACTTATAAATCCCGGGCCCCAGCAGGGGAGACAGAATGGGTGAACAAGATAGAAATAATAAATGAATGACAGAGAGAAATAAATAAGAAAGAAACAGAATGACAAAAAAAAAAAAAAGAAAGAAATGATAAAAATAAAAAAAGAACAGGTAACAAAGAATTTAATAACAAAGAAAAGAAACAAAACAGAGAAAGAAATGCAAAGAAAGAAAAAAAGAGTGAGTTAGTGAAAAAAAAGGCAAAGAATGAAAGAAAGGGAGAGTAGCACAACAAAAGCAGAAAGAGAGATTCGATAAAGTAAGATAGGTAGGAAAATGGCTTATCAAAAGAAAGAAAGAAAGAGTGAGTGAAAAAACTAACGAAGAATGGAAATGAAATTGATGCATCAAGGGAAAAAAGAATGAAAGAAAGAAAGAAAGAAAGAAAGAAAGAAAGAAATACTTCATGTTGTATATAAATTATAATTTCATTGGAACAGGTAAAAAATCTGACAGTTCTAATGTGGCATTCACTGGTTCTGTACAAGCTGGCTATAAGCCTGTCAAGAGGAGGACTGTCTCTGGATATGAGAAAGTGAGAGGGAATAAGGATCTTTCTTTTTCTGCTGACACTGGCATCTTCACTGCCCCAGTCCAGGGGTTGTATGGTGTCTGTCTTAGACAGTTGCAGTGGGAGAATGGAACAATAGAGATGTACATCAAGAAAAGCGGCCAGTCATCTTGCAGTACAGCAGCAGCAAAATCGAAAGTTATACGAGAAGAGGTGATATGCCCAACGTGGACACGGGATAATGGAGAGCGAGACTTGAGTGTGGGAGTGATAGAGATGGAGGTGGGAGATACCCTCAGTGTGGTTCCCAGCCTTGTGAATGAAAATGCCAGTCTGAGCGGCTTCAGCACGTTTTCTGTCTTTCTCATTAATTCTTAACTTTCTCTTTCTCATCCTTTACATCAGTCATAATATGTGCTTGAATGCAGAATATTATACTGATGGACTTTAAAAACGCAACACTTGAAAATAGTCCATGACTCTATGTATCAAGTGTTGCGTTTTCAAAGTCCATCAGTTGAATCATTTTCAAGTGTTGTGTTTTTAAAATTCGTCAGTATGGTATGTGTATTATTCAAATTGTCCAGTTCGTATTATCCATGTCTATTTTTTATCTTTCTCATATCTCTCTCCCTCTCTCTCTCACTCTTGCTCTCTTGTCTCTCATTATGTCAAACTCTGTTTTCAATCTTTTCTTCTGTATTCTTATTTTCTGTAGCACTATCTTCTAGTCACACTTACTATATTCAGTTTTTGAAATTGTTGTCTTTTTTTTTTTGTCCTTCCCTGCCACCTTCCTCGCCTCCTTTTCTTGTACACTTTTCTCTGTCCTTCATCTTATCTTCTCTATAATTTGTTTTATTTAATATTTCTTTTTTATCTCTCTCTCTCATCTTTTTTATCTTGTATCTCTGTCTTTCTTTTTCACTCTCTTTCTTTCATGTCTCCTTGTCACAATTTCTTCCTCTCCTTGGTAGCAGTTGCTTTTTTTTCTTTTTCTGTTTGTCTCCTTTCTATTGATCTTCATCCTCGTTCATTATTTTCACCACAATCTATTAATTTGTCTGTCTGTCTGCTGCCTGCCTGCCTGTCTGCCTTCTTGTCTGTCTGTCTGTCTTCCTATCTGTCTGTCTATCTATCTTTCTATCTATCTATCTCTCTATTGATCTTTCTTTATGTCTCTCAGTCTGTCTGTCTGTCAGTCTGTCTGTCTGTCCATCTGTGTACTTGCCTATATATCTTTCTTTCTATTTATCTATTTACTTACCTATCCCTCCATCTTTTTACAATTTCTCTCTCTCTCTCTCTTATCTTTATGTCTCTATGTTATCCTTACTTCCTATCTGCCCCCTCTTTTCTTCACTCCCCCTTTATCTCCAATTCTCTATTTTTATTATCTTTTTATGTTTCTATATTAGATTCTTGTTCTTTGAAATACTGTTGTTGTTTTTTTTAGCTCTGTCTCCTTCCTTCTCACACTGTATATGTGTGTTTTATGTCTTGTTTTGTTTCTTTTTGTCTGTCTGTCTGTCTCTATCTCTCTCTCTCTTTACTTTAGTTGCTGTTTAAAAATACAACTACTTCAAGGTAAATGATACCTTGAGCATGTTTATCAATGATGCTGGCATTTCATATAATTATGGTGTGAATTGTGCAAGAGAAATTAGAAGTGTCACTTTTTTCTACCACAAGAGACTAAGTTTTTCTCTACATTTAAAAAAAAAAGAAAAGAGATAATCAGGCCTTCCCAGTCCTGTAACTATAACATGTTTAAATACTGTATTCAATTCTACCTATAGACAATATACCAAAAATGTTTATCAGATAGGGATGATTTTGGTGTAGGGTTTTGTAAAGTGTTCATGAAAAAAAAAAAAAATTGTCCTTTTGTGACAAGATAACAGTAAAAAATTAAAGTAAGGAAAAAAGCAAAATCATAATTCTGGATAAGCAGGGAATTTTTTTATTGGTTGATTAATGCTTTTTCTAACAATAAGCAAAGTGTATCAGTGTGTGTATTTAAGCATATATAATAAGGCATTTCCTAAGGGATTTTTGCATCTGATATTTATTACATGCTAATTCAGTATGTGTACCTTAGGTCGATTTGATAGTGCATCTACTTTTCATAAAGGTCCATTCTTTTTCTTTACAATGGATGCACTGCTTATACAAGTTGAAAACATATACATGTAATTATTTGAGGAGGTTGGGGGGGGGGGGGAGAAGCTGAAAAGTTGTTGTATTTTTGTTGTATCTTATATTCTATTTCCATTAATATATAGTTATTTTATAGTGATTATTGATCTATGAGATCATGTACATTGAAGCTATTATAAAACATGAAAAGCTATAATCCCATAAAACATGAAAAGCTATAAATCCCATAAAACATGAAAAGCTATAAATCCCATAAAACATGAAAAGTTATAAATCCCCAAAACTAACCAACAAACGATTGAAAAAAAAAAATGCTTTTCCTGCTTGTCTTTCACTGCAGTTTTAATCCATTGAATTCATGGGGGGGGGGGGGGAGGGGGGGCAGGTCTGACTTTTTTTCCCTTTCAAATTTCCATGTCACATTTATTATTTTTTTTTATTTAAGTGTCTTACATTTCTTAGTACATACATATTTCTTAATATATGTCTGTTGTGTATAATCTTTTGAGGATGACTGATGATTGATGGAGTGTTTATGTCTTTAACCTAACCAGTATTATCCATAATATTTTTTGTGTTTCTATGGTTAATTTTTGTATGTTCTTACAGCTGCAGTATGTATTTCTAATAAAGTACATTTATCTTGATTTCATTGTGTGAAATCATTGAAGATGACTAATTATTGATGGAGTGTTTATGCCGCCACTGTATAGAAACATGACGTGGATAAAAGGGAAAAAAAAAAAAACGGAAATAAAAAAAGCAGGAGATTGGATATTACATGTATTTGAAAACTGAATTAATTCTGTTGTTCACTATATTTTGTGTTATTTTCATTAAACTAGGCATGAATGTGTTGTATAGAAAAGAGAGAGAGAGAAAGAGAGAAGATAGCAATAAACAGCATAACTTGTTCAGTGTTATAACTCATTGTTTTCAATATCTTACGTCTTTCCTCTCTTAATTCCCTGTGATGTACATTACATGTATCTCCTCTTCTGTCTTCATCTCTCTTTCTTTCTCTCTTTTTTTTTCTAACGTTTTGTTATTGTTGTTGCTGGTGTTGTTGTTGCTGTTGTTGCTCTTGTTGTTGTTGGTGACACATACACGTAGTTAGATGTACATGTATACATCTCTACGTTCCTGTCCCAGTAAAAAAATAAATATAATATTGAATGAATCAACAGTAGACAATTCAAGACATTACTATAAGATCATACTGTTGAGAAATTCTACGAAAATTGACCCAGCGAACACCTTTAGTTTTACGAGTATATATTGTAGTGAAGTTTCAGATGTATTATTATGTCTTATGCCGTGAACTCACATCATGTATGAGAAACTTCAAAGAAGCATATTTACCAAGGGACGTAACTTGAAATGTTCATGCGTTATTGTTTTTTACAGAGTTATATCCCATGTCCTTATTTCAATAATACCCGTGTGCCTCCAGGTTTCTACACTGCTCTTTTTATATCATTCGTCGTATTCGTCAATGATGTTACCACTTTTATGACCAAGTCAGTTCTCATGCTAAATAAAATGTTTCTTAGAGCGAATCTATTCTTAAAAAATTGTCGTTTGAATAGGTCGGTGCACAAAAGTCAACATTCATTTCCCCAGGTTGTTCAGTAAAGCTGATAAACATCTGACACATTTTTAAATATCCTTCGAGAGCTGGGAAAATTTGAAAAAAAATAAATTCTCAAGAATTAATTTCTGGACAAGATCAGTGAATGCAGCTCTGTCCTAACCTTTGTGAGGTTTGGACTTTCCTTGTTATGCCGTGTCTTCTCCGTACAGGTGGCTGTAAAAACAATGGGTGTCTCCACGAGAATTCTCCTGTTCACAGAGCAGCCGTACACATCTGGACTTTGGAGCCATAAAAAAAAAAAAAAAACTGGTGCTTGTAATAAAAAAAAAAAAGATTTTTTTTAGGGATCAAAATGACCAGATCGGATTTTCGCTATCTTTTCAGACAGTCTGACAGTTCCTAATATGAAGAAAATTACAAGTGAGACCTCAAGAGGGAACCAACAAGGCACAATTCAAAAACTATATAGAAAGATTACAGAAATTCAGTTTCCCACTTTCTTACCATGCTAGTGTTATACAACATGTACATAAGGTGGTAGAAAAAAAAATGGGAAAAAAGTTTTTAAGTACCCCCCCCCCACCCTCTTTTCTTCTTCAGCCTGATTTATGTTCAGTTCGGCGGTTGGTGTATAACTCAATATTTCACAAAGCTGGTTCACGAATCAACTAGTGTAGTTTTAATGCCAAACAGTATTTTATAACTCAAGAATTAAACGTTTGCTTGATTGCAAAAATTGGCAAAATATGGTCTACATTTTGGGAAGACAGCCTTCCCGTCGAATTTTGACATCGATTGCAGAAGTGGAAGAAATAATCTAGTCTTGGGGGCTAATCAGGTGATAAAATATAAACCAGTGCCGCAGAATATTATACCCGGCGCCACCAAGTCCAAGTTATTGTCTGACGTTTGTGTCTGGCTTAAATTTAATCAATTCTTTCAAGTACTTTTCTCTACTTTCCCACTGTAAACGTAGTCACCAAGACCTAGTGATGGATTATGATCATGATGCAGATCATACAGAAATTCCCATTATTATTGCCTGGTTACTGCTATATTACGGTGTCACAATTCTGCAATGGCTACAAATTGCCTTTTTTACGAAAATTTCTGATATACACGTCAGTGTAAATTTGACATGAACTACAGTGAAATAATAAAAATTTGACGACAGACAATGACATCCAGGTTGGTTTCACTTTTCACAATCATTTTTACCTCCATGCACGGTATTTTCTTTTTTATCGCTTTGTAAATTTTTATCCATAGGTATGCACCTCTGCTCCTCTAAAGTTACATTCCAAGAGAACAGTCTGAATGCTTCAGTTCTCAATTTAAAAAAAAAAAAAAGACAAAAAATAGAAAGAGGGGAAGAAATTCAAGATGGGGGTGGGGGCGGGGAAGTGAGGAGAAGAAACTAGACGGAAACAAGTTTTCTTTGAGCAAGTCAGTCATTCCAATTCCCAGCATCAAAGTGGACACTTTTGTCCTTTACATACAACTTTGTGTCAGAAGGAACTATCACCTTGTCCCACAGGAGGCCATGTTTCAATAAATTCATCAACAATGTCGTTGATTTTTCTACTTCTTTGCTTAACTGGTATGACTTTTCCAATTTTTGCTTTTGCTTCGGCTGCTAACACGTTATATCCAGGTAACTGGAGTTAGTATTGAAAAAAGATCAAACACATCGTTTCTGTTGTCAATCAGTTTTCAATCACTGAATTGCTAAATATTACAATGCAAATGCATTCTTTGTGTCAATCGGTGACAGTCACTTAGTGTGGCACGAATTACTTGGCAGATATTAATGATAACATAAAAATCTCAGGTTCTTGAAGTCTCAAGATAAAATCAAGTAAACTTATTCAGTGTTATTAGTGATTTATTGTTTTTGCAATATTGTTTATATCCTTGGTTTCTCTTGTTTACCGTTGTTGTGCTTTGTTTTTTTGTATTGTTGATATTGGTTTATTGTTGTTGACTGGTGGTGTTATGATGTTGTTATTGTTGTTGTCAATGAAATGGTTGAAATGCAAAAGGAAGAAAAGACTATGATACATAGATAATAGATCTGGCGTTCTTTTGCCTGTGGTTGCCTGTGGGTAAAAAGTAAAACGCACACACACACACACACACACACACACACACACACACACACACACACACACACACACACACACACACACACACACACAAGCATCTTTCTCACGCTATGAAATTGTATCAATAAGAGAAAACTGGTCTAAAGAAATTGGCATGAATTTGACTTTTAATGGAATATGCTGTGCTGCACGTCTAGGCCTATAATGTCAGATACAAAGAAGACATTAATAAAATCACAGTATGTAATATGATATCCAGTAAGATTGAGCAATCAAGGAATACAATGTCCAATGTTCATCGTTTTTCTGGAGTTATTGCCCATGAGGAGAACCCCCCCCCCCCCTGTTTTTAACGTATTGATACTGATAATGAGAGGAACAAAATGTTTTACTCCCTGGTGGTGTCTGTTACAATGTACATGTACATTGTTTGTTTTCGCCTGTCTGAGCCCATTGCATTTTTTGTGTTGTTGTTCTGAAATTGCGGGTGTCGAAGCTTCAACCAGGGAGTGATCGATCTTGTGTTTAGCTAAGTGAAGTGTGGAGGATAGAAAGGGTCGAAAGGTTGAAATGAGTAGGAGAGAGGACAAAAGTCAGTCTCGAACATAGTATGTGAGATTAGATGTACGTTGTCCTGCTGGAAGTTTTCTGATGTAAGCTTAAAATATCTAATACAGATATGATGTTCTTTCCCCAGTAGCTTCACAGATCACGTCAATTTGATGTCTGAAGCTTTGTTTCCTATTTGAACATGGAGAGGAGGGGTGAGAGCATAGATAAGAAAGAAGAGGAGAGGCGAAAAACAGAAAACAGATAGATGGAGAAAAAGAATGAAAATAAGCCTTCGGACAGGGTTAGAGAGAGAGGAGAAGCGAAAGAGAAAGGTGAGGTGAAGAGAGGAGAAGAGAAAAGAGAATGTGTGAAATTGAGAAAATAAGGAGGTAATACAGACGGAGATGAAAAGGGAGAGAAGAAGAAAACAGGCTTTTTTTTTTTTTTTGTCATTCTTATATTCCCCACGCCGATACATGAACAAACACAAACAGACATGTACGACACTGGGAAAACAATTCACAATAATAGTGGTATCAATAGACAGATAGTTGGATGGGTGGATGAATTGATGGATGAATGGTTGGTCGGATAGTTGGAAAGACTAATAGATGAATGCAGGGACAGATGGATGGATGGAAAAATGGATGAATGGGTTTTAGGAATAGATAGATGGATGGATGGACACAAGGATGATTTAATGAATAACGACAGGTTGGACTCCATAATCTTGACAACAGAACAAACCATCTGGTAGTTCTTTGCTCTGCTGTTTTTACTGTACGATGTGGAAACATCGTTAGCGAAGAGCGTTTTTAAATTGTGTCAGCAAGTAGAACACGAACAAGAGGGTAAAGCTGGCCTAGCGCCTTTTCTTCAGCTCGCAATCTGTGCCTTCTGTCAGCTACGGACAGGCTGTAAAGGGTAGGGGAAGGGAAACAAGATCCAGAGAACTTAAACCCTATGAATGAGTAATTTGGGTTAACAGGAACTGCGTGTTCCTATCGAATAAACTCTTGAGTTGTCTTTGCATCTTTCTAAAAATGCATAGGCGCCGGTATGAATACGAAGAACTTCGACACCCAATGTTCATTAGACAAACCTGTATATCGTGTTGGTTTGTTTGTTTGTTTGTTTGTATTGGGGTTTAAGGGCACGTCAGCATGATCACAGGTATATTGTGCCAGACACGTTAAGATATGTTTACACGTCAAGAAGTAGAAAGGAAAGAAAGCTTACCAGAAGACAGGAGTAAGGAGAGAGAGAGAGAGAGAGAGAGAAGAGATGTCAGCCCTGGAATGTTGAGGATGGCATTCCATGGGAGACACCCCGCCGATTACGGGCTTTCACCGCTTGCAGATGGTAGCAAAGAATCTACTTATAAATCCGGGGCCCCCCGCGGTGAAACCTATATCTCCGACAGAGAAATCTTTTGAAACAAAGAATATGCGGGTCTCTACAACTTGTAAAGAGACTAATTATCTTAGACAGCACTTCAACACTTTCAGATCTTGCTATAATGATACATTTTAGTTTAGACGGCTATTCTGGAAAACTTTTCAGGATAGATGCTTCCCATTTATCTGGGACTATGTTGATAATAAAATGAACTTTGTATGATCTCTGAGGGCAACGATACTTTTTATGCACGCACTCAGACATTAAGTAAGTACTCCGAAGTTTATGTAAGAGAAATGTTATCGGATGAGAGAGGAGGAGAGAAAAGGGGTGAATCGGGGGTCTCAAGTATTGGAAGCTTTTCCCTTCCCGACCTCCCTCCCCCCCCCCCCCTCTTCCTTCTTTCCAGCAGGTCGTGATAAATCTTCGATATGATTAGGAGTGTCAGAATCTAGACTACAATCAGTGACCAACACTGAACAACGGAATTAGTATCTTTGTAAGTGTGTGTATGTCTGTGACCATGTCTGTATATTTCGTTGTGCTTTGTGAGTGTGTGTGTGTGTGTGTATGTGTTTCTGTGTCTTTTATCTTGCCTTAGCATGTCTGTGTGTATATATGTCTGTGAGTGTGTGTGTGTGTGTGTGTCTGTGTAATTCGTCGTGCGTGAGTGTGTTCTTTGGATATCTATGTAAATGTTTGTGTGTTGTATGTGAGTTCGCCAGACAGTAAGTTTGTGGTTCTGATCCTACTTAGATGTCCATGAGGCTTTGTGTCGTCTGGATCATCACTGTATGAAATTGACAACTAAGCGATTTTAATTCCTTTCTTTGTTTGACTCTCGACTATTACAAACAGGATATTTATTAATATCATTGTTTTTCAATATATGTAGGCAATATCACCTCAGTAACCACATCGTCAGTCTTTGAATGCATACATTTTGTGCCGAATGTTGCGATAACGTTGGACGTCAAACGGACTTTCTCATAGACATATGTTTCCTGACTTGGAATACCGAAAAAGCAAAGAAAGAGACAGTGAAATTCTCACTATGTACCACCTCCTTCCGGCTATTCCTCCACTTTTTCTTTCTCCTCTCTTAATCGGTTTTTGCAGTAATAACATGTACAATTCCATCTGGTCTCGATTTGATATCCGAATGTTTGACTCAGTTAGGCACGACAGTAATGATTCTATGGGCCTGATAATCGTAGCTATTCAACAAATCTTTCTCAAATTCAAAGACAGAAATGTATGTAACATTAATTTTTGCTAAACGACAGAGACATTTATAAGCTTGTGAGGTTTGAGGTTTGATCTGAAATAGGTCTTGAATAGATGAATGGATGGAAGAATGAATGGATGGATAGATGAATGGATGAATGGATGGATGGATGGATGGATAAAGACAAGCATAACGCTGACTATAAAACAAACCACCTGGCTGTATAGAACTGAGCTGGTAATTCTATGCTCTGCAGTTTAATAGTGCATGATGTGGGAATATTGTTAAAAGAGGAAAGTATTTAAACTGTATCGATATGTACAAATGTCATTATCTTTAAAAGAATCTCACACATAACAGTAATAGAACAGTGGTCAATCTGCAATAAAAATGAGATAGAAATGTGAGAGATCTCTAACACCAACCAGACAAAGCAGTGACAATTTTTTTTATAACAGCCAGCAGAACACCAATCTCTAACACCAGCCAGACAGAACACCAATCTCTAACACCAGCCAGACAGAACACCAATCTCTAACACCAGCCAGACAGAACAATAACAGATCTCTAACACCAGCCAGACAGAACACCAATTTCTAACACCAGCCAGACAGAACAATAACAGATCTCTAACACCAGCCAGACAGAACACCAATCTCTAATTTGTGATTGTGTGTGCATGTATTAACCCCTCCAGTACACACAACTTTATCACACTTTATTTGTGAAGCATTACAATAATTGTCACTTTATGCTTGATATATTCCCAGGTTTTCTAGAACACCTGTGTCGATAGAGTAATACATGTACCTTATTAAGGGGGCAGGGCGCATCCTGGAGGTGATTTTTTTTATTATAGCGTTAGGCTATTTTAACCTTTTCCATCGTATTCAGCATGTTCAAATTAGAGGAAGACAGTAAAAAAAAAGTTGACTTTTTTATACGGTTGCCATGGCGGCGCCGCCATCTTGGATTTTGGCGTCCCTAAATTGACGCATTTCAAAATCTATCTCCTCCGCCGAATTTCAACGAAACTTGATAAGACATGGTGAAAATATTGTTTGATATAATATCTAAAACGTTGTTATTTTTGTTACGTTCCATATAATACAAAGGTTTCTATAAATTTTTGAAAATGCCATATAGCGAAAATTCAAATTTCGCCGTTTTTTCACAATAAAAGCGAATTTTCTCAAAAACTCACCGATCCAATTTAATGCGCATACGTAACTTTTTGGTTTTGTAGTGACAATGATTCAAACCAAATTTCGTTAGAATTGGTTTGGAAAGAAAAGAGGAGATAGAAAAAATATGTCAATAAACCGGGTTTTGAGAAAAACGCGTTTAAAGGTGCTTTTTTTTTTTTTCATTGAAAAATTGACATGAAGAGTTTGTGTTCGGCTTTCAGACTCAGAACAGCCTTTTCGCACATACTAGCCCTCTTTTCATGACTTCTGGGTCTCTTGTTGTCGTTTTTTAACTCTCTGGGCGTATCTTATATCGCATTTTGCTCCTTACCCCCATCTTTATAAGAGCCACTTTCAGGTTCTTGAGGACCTCTGTGTGCCCCTCATATCATTTTTTGAGTGCAAATCAAGAGTGTTTTGACTTTCCTATGACATATAGTCGACAAATGAGCTATTAGTAGCAGAAAGAAAGCAAAATTGCCCTATTTATAGGATGAGGAATTCATTTTAGAACACTTATATTGATAATCTGCATGATCAACAGTTGTTCTTGCCTCATAGTGGTCATCCAGTGTCCATCCCTGGCACTGGAACTCGTGATATTGCTAGGAGAGGTGATGTCCAAGTGTTTTGTGCACCCTTTGCCTATAAATAATCAAATCGCGATGATCCACGGCCTCATTTAGCAGCCGGGTGGAGCCAAATCCTGATTGACAATACGCTAGGTCCACCGTTAGAATTGACCTAGGGACCTTTTGATACCATTTTTACACGCAGAAAAAGCAGTACTTTTAAGAGAGAACAAAAGCTGAAAATGGCATTTTTTGGGCAAAATCCACATTTTAGGGGGGGGGGGGGGGGGGAGGGGGGGGGGGGGGGGG
>JBCAUA010326096.1:0-19096 GCA_038406235.1 Peronia verruculata | reverse complement strand
TCTTCCCGATTCCTCAAGCCAGATGGCTGATCTCATTGCCCACTACCCACCCCCTCCCCACCTTATGGCCCACCCAGCGAACAATGCAGATGAAATAATAGTGGTCAAGCAATCGTGTTTGTAGTGCACTTGACCCACTTATGCGCCTTGAGCAGTTTTGAAGTACCGCTAGGTGTACAGGTGGGCTATATTGTGTGCGCTTAGCAATACAAATATCCTGTTATAAGGGATTCGACTGTCACGGACTACTGCTATATGAGATAATATTTTACTACTGCCAAAGAAGGAGTGGACATGGGGATTGGCGATGCTCCTGTTATAAGCGTTTTCCTGTTATAAGCGGTCCTGTTATAAATGGTTCCGACTGTATTTTCCAACTGAGATACCATATTTTTATGATTCAGGTTCGAAAAGATTGAACTTTTGTTTTGTGGGAAACATTAAAAAATTTTGTTATCTCATTTGAAAAATAGTTAGAGACAGCCATTAACTCAAAATCTCCTGGCAAGACTTCTGACTCATTTGACCCGGGCACAAGACATGTTTTAAGCCTTAAGTGTGAACACTCAATATTTGTGGCCAATGTAGCACATTCAAACTACAATGGGTACATTTTAATAGGATCTTCAAAACAATGCAAGGACGTTGAGTACCTGGTATATCAACATCATGATTTTGTTTAGAGAGCCATAAAGAAAAAAAGGTATTGTGCTCAGCACCATCCTGAGAGAAAAAGGAAGGCAAGCTGTATATTGGTGATATTGGTGCTAAGAAAGGATAAGAACAATCCACCATATCAGAATCTGGTAGTCCAAGTTGCAATTGTGTTTGATACATAAACATGTATGTAAGATGTTGTAAAACAAAAGAACAACAAATCTTTATTTTTCAGGAAATGTAAGCCCAGAGTTATCCAAAAGTATGTAGGCATTGACAAATATTGAGCCTGGACAAGGTAAGGTAATGATTGTTTGTTTGTGTTGGAGTTTCACAGCACATCAGCATGATTATGGATATATTGTGCCAAACACGGTAAGATATGTTTACATAGATTTCCCTTCCATAGTGATATTTATGTATCATTTAGCTACTAGAAACAAACAGTATTTCTGAATGACCCACCAACCATGCAAAGTTGATAATGCTACATTTACATAAGGAGCTGATAAATGTATCAAATGTGTAGAACTCTAGAAAAACCTGTTGGAAACAGGACAAATTATCAAATAAAAATAAGGCTTTGAATACTTTATTTCTCAAAATAAATAAATTCGAACAAGACAAGGCCTCCTGATGACAAGGAAATAGAAATATGAATCAGCAAAGTGATTTACAACACTCATAAAGTTTTTTCCTACTTGAGCAAGAAGTGAGACATGCGTATATCATGTCAGCTGAGCACTTACAGAGGACTGAGTATCCTGGTCACCAGACATCTTCTGTAGCTCTGGCATATCATCAAGGCACACGGAGGTCTGCTCTCTGGTGTAGAACAAGATATAGGCTTGGGATGACAGGACTTCTTCTAGAGATACAAGCTGGACCCGGGAATCATTGCAGTGAAGCCAGGAGGCTGTGGACATAAAAAAACAACAATCATGTAACCATCAAAGATGCTTGTGATACACTCATCTGTGCCGAAACAAACATCATCATCAGCATGTGCACTTCCATATAACATAGAATATCATAATTTGTCATCCCCTCTACTATCTTGATAAGCATTTGAGATGCGACACAATGAGCCGACACATCATGTGTTTTTCAACAGTGAAGGAATTAAAAAAAATTATTTTTTTTTAACCAAACCCTTCTATATCAGTCTAAAAATGCATTTCTGGGTTCAATTCACTGAAATAGATTGAGAAAAAGCCCAAAAAAGTGCAATTTAATGGCATGTTCTAACAAGGATTAATGAGGATTTACAAGAGTGATGAGCCATTTCCTCAACAACTTCAGCTGCAGCAAACAAGCCACCCATACTGTCTTCAATTGCCAATATCTCGACTTCTACTTGAAGTAGAGCAATCATTTTTGCACTCACTTAAAAGAAAATGCATAATCTTTACAGTGATACCAATGACTCCATATGCTCAAAATTTGACGAGAGCCTGATTTCATTGTGTCGCATCTCTTTTTAATGAGTCCATCAGTCATTGTTACTGTGTCCCACTTGCTATTTTGCATACTAGCTTATCCTGACAATCTCAGATACTCTAAGCTCTGTTTATAATGACATGGCTGAGGGATTGCTGGGCAAAGAAAAACAGCAGAATATACATCATTATAGGATTGAAGTAAAAATTCATGCCATATAAGAACACAGAATTAAAGAGGTGACTGCGGTGAGAGTAATAAGGACCCCTGGTATCTTTCCACAGAGCACATAATGACTCTCTCTGCAAACTTACTAACATTTAGAATCTATAATAATACCCATTTCAAACTTGATGTTGAACTTTGTAATACCAGTCGAATATCTGGACCACATCTCTGGCAGACTTTAAACCCATTACCGCCTAACACACTGCAATGTACTGTCAAAATTTTTCTCAGATCAAACGTGGTAAGATATGTTTACACATCAAGAAGAAGAAGAGAGAAAAGAAAGCAGGACAAAAGACTGGAACAAGGAGCGAGAGAAGAGATGTCTCCCCAAAAATGTTGAGGATGGCACTCCATGGAAGGCGTCCCACCATGGCGCACTTACACCACCTGCAGGTGGGAGCAGAGAACCTACATATAAATCCTCAGGCCCCCGCTGGGTATAAGATATTGATGGGTTGAACTTTGAATTTTGAACTTTGAATTTTGCTCTATCAAACCAATTGTCAGAGAGGAATCAATAGGATAAATAAAATTTGACCAATTCTCCAGCTCTCTCAAGTAGGTCCCTATGCAAAATCACAACATACATGATGCTTCAATCCAGATTTGGCTAGGATGATCACAGCTAAAATGGTCCTATACCTGCATAGTTGTTGTAGGTCAGCGCTGTGTAGTGGCCAGCCCTGAAGCCTGCACCATGATGTACCACCACAGCATTCAGCCTGTACCTGGAGATGGTAGGAACTGTCTGACAGAATGGAGTAATGTCCAGCTCTTCATCAAAGGCAACATGTGTGCCAATCTTCTCTCTGTGGTTGCGACCACACCATCTGGAAATGTAGATACATTCAGTATTGTTATACCCAAAGAGTATAGTTACAGAATTGCTAGTATTGAGCGGTTTGTTGAATAAGCCTTTCAACCCCCCAAATGGGGTTTATCTCAGCTGTATTGAGCGACACATTTAACGTTGTTATACCCGCAACAAAAACAAAAAAACAAAAGTGTTATACATTTTCATTATGCAGATGAGTCTGCTGTAACAGATGACAGGATGGCAGTATTGTAAAGTTATATACAAATGATAGAACTGCTGTGACAGCACAAGTTGTGAAGAATTCACACTCTGAGGCTCAGTGAAAAAAAAATATTGATACCATTCTATCAGGTTGCCAGTTGAAAGGTTTGAGACAGTAATATTTTATAAAATGATATATATCAGAAAAGAATATTTGATATGTTTATGCATCATTAGAACTTAACTCGCAAATAAAAACAAAAATCTCAATATATCAGAAAAGCGTATTTCATACACTTATGTATCATGCAAATTGTACTGGTAAATGAAAACAAAATCTCTGATATCACTTTACCAGAAACCAACAAAGAAAAATTTAGCATTTTGCAAATTTTATTTTTCTTTATCTTTTCAAGGGCTGCTGACAATGTGAATGTGATAACCATGAACATAACGTGAGAAATATAGGTATCATCAGAGACCTATAATGTAATTTACTGAAAGAAAATAGCATTTTTATCAAGAATCAAAGAAAATGAAAATTAATTTGACTTGAGTGAAATGACATACCTAAAACGTTTCAAGTGAAGTCTGAGGATTTCTGGAGGTTTGCTGATAAGTAACTGTTTCTTGGCATCTGTTTTCATCTCAGGCTGCCTGCTCGCTCGTCTTCTATTTTCTGTAATGGAGAAAGGAGAAAAAATGTGACATGCGGTACAAACTGATTATGAAAAAAGCACTTTCATCACACATTTGTAAAATAAAAAAATGTTTCAATTGTTTTGACAGCTTCTCTCGAGGAGAACATATTGCAGAGAGCCTCTGGAATAATAAACCCACACCCTGTGACAAAATGAATTTCCTTCAACCACTTCTACTTTGAGAGGAGCATAATTAGATTTACAATCTGTGTTTGAGCCACAGTGAACAACAACCAAATCCTAAATAGTGAAATGATGCAGCAGATTGTCCTTTAATATTATGAAAACCTATATCTGAACAGGAATCTGTAAAGGTGTGGGGCGGGATTTATATAATTTCATCCAACAATGTGAGAGTAGAACACAGGGATGTCAATCCGTCTACATGAAAAAGTAGGAAAAGTTCCTGGCATATTCTTTAGCAGCACGTAAAACTGAAGTACGTTAATGGTAAATAATACTGGATTTGGGATAAACAAAGAAATTACTGACAGCCAAAAAGTAGGAAATCCTATTAGAGTAGGAAATTTCACCTCCCTGAGAACAACAATTTATTGTTAAAGATATTTAGACAGTGACGTGACAAGGAGAAACCAATAATGAAATAAATGCTTTGAAGTCAGTCCAAATGAGTCATATAGCAATTGTTCAAACTGGGTCCCTACTATAAAACCTTCATCCATACACTTTCACAGAGTGCAAAGAAAGTTTTGATACTGCATGCTGAAGAGACAGATGGGGACACCTCAGTACCGGATATTGAGGAGAAAAAGCCACAAACATTAACAGTTTTGCATGAAAATCTACATAATCATGTGACATTCTAACAACAGACACAATCTGCTCATGAAAGCAATGTGTTTCCTGGCTCTAAAGATAAGATCAAAAGAAGGTTGACACATTCTTAAAAAGGTAATTAAGATCACACAAGACACGCACAACACCTTCAACACACTGTACATAACGAACTATCTTAATAAGATCCACAAAATATTACATGATCCCTCACATCCCTTTTCATCACAAATAGTTAGATCACAATGCAGCGATCACATTTTACACATCAAAATGAGAACGCTATAAAAACAGTTTTATTCGATCTGTGATTAGAATGCTGCAATATGAATATACATGTATATATGATAATAATATTATTACCATTATTGATGGCACATCTACCACTACCACCTTATGTAAGCACAGCATGGTTTCATATCAGAATGCTTGAACAATTTATGTGTGGTTGTGTGTACGTGCATAAGGATGATATACAAGAGAATGTATGATTAATAATATATTCAACATTATGCACAATTTTTACGATTTGTAATGACTTTGAATCTAGCTCGTTTTTACATTGTATGACAACAAAATTCTACTCTTGTGGAAAATAAAGTTATCCTATCTTATCATATTATTCAGAGATGGCTGTGCAACATAAAAACATTGGCATCAGACCATCTTCAGTACAGTCAACTCTTAATTTCTCTGTTCGAGTCCAGCAGCTTATGACTCATTCTGACTGGGCTGGACACAAATTGTTAAATTGCCTCAAAATCAGGATAAGGAGTGATCTTTGGTCCTTGTCCTTATACCCTGAGAAGGGTTAAGGCCGTAGCCACAGTGCATCTGTGTCTAACTGCTACACTGCAGCCGCCTGTAGTCATGTTGCAAGCTCGCAAAACGCAAAATAGTGCTGGCAGGTATAACAAAAAACACAAGTGGACACCTGAGCTGGCCACGTGGTCAGACCCACATGGACTGCAATCCACCGCAATGAAATGAGTTTGGCCTAAAACATTATGCGGCTGCAGTGCGCGAGTTAGACACAGACGCAGATACGCTATGGCTATGGCCTAAGACGATGAAAATGACTCCAAATAATAAAAACAATTTTTCAGTTTTTTTTTAAAGCCAAACTTACTGTTGCAATTTTCACAGGAATAGGACATTGGCTCTAAATCTTCAACATCTGTAAATGTTGACAGCATCTCTGTGAAAGAAAAATAAACTATTATGTTAATGAATGGTCAAAAGAAACAATAATTGGGTTGGCAACTAAAGCATGACTAAAGCATGAAACTGAAACGTTTGCTAAGTTAGTAAAACTTCATGCACTTTATTCACTAGATTTCACAATGATCAAAGAATTTTCATTTGGCCCTATAAAAAAAAAACTCATATTCATTCTAAACACTACAAAGTTTAATTTTTCAAGCAGTTCTCACCATGAAGCTATGAAATTACTGTTAAGACAATCAGTGCAGATCATAGATAGGAGCTATTTGCTGGCTTACCTGTGAGGTGGCACATGTTGCGTTTCACCTGACTGCTGGTGTACTGAAAACATCTGGGGAATTCTAATGAGAGATCTAGGAATGGCTCATATCTTGATGAAGTGTTGTTGCAAGCTGTACAAGTTACCTGGCAAGGAGAAACAGGAAAACTTTGGTGAAGAATCACCATATGAGATGAGACACGATGAAATCAGGTGCTTGTCAAACTAAGCTGATCAGAGAAATCACCTGTTTTTCAATAGTGAACGAATTATTAACAGATTTCTTTTTTCCCTTGTCCAAACCCTTCTATATCAATCTAAAAATGCATTTCAGAGTTCAGTTTATTGAAACAGATCATGTAAAAGCCCAAAGATTGTAATTAAGTGGCATGGCCTAACAAGGATTAAGAAGGATTAACAAAAGTGATTGGCCATTTTCTGAATAAATTCAGCTGCAGCAATAGGTCACCCCCCATCATCTTTAATTGCCAAAACCTCAACTTCCACTTAAGGTAGAACAATCATTTTTTCACATACTGAAAGGGAAATCATTAATCGTTAGTGATAACAATAACTCCATATGCTCAAAATTGACGAGAGCTTGATTTCATCGAGTCACATTTCATATATTACCTCTTAAATACTACTATAGCCTATCTACTAACATGTCTATCACTAATTTAGATATCATGCCACCTGTTCTCTTGAGCAGCAACGAATCCTTTCATATATCATGGAAAGAAAGTATGAGAAGAGAAACAATCAAGTAAAAGAATATTTACAAATAAACAAAGAATCAATCCCCAATTCACCTTTCCTGAGCAGAGAACATGTTTTAACAACCCGACTATCTGTTTCGTACTAGATAAATGCAGCTTATGATTATTTCTTGTATTCAGCAGAAATATCAACCATATTCTCAAAACCATCCCAGGATTACAGATCTCAAATCCACCTCATCATTCACATATCAAAAATCTTAGCTTTAGATCATATCTATAAATATATGTTCAAACATTTTAGTGTGTGTGTCCTGACTGTTTTCACATTCATAAAGGTTTTCTAAAATCCACTGCATACTATGAATGAGAAAAATGAGAAAAAATAATGTAAAGTTTTTTTATGCTTCAAAATTCACTGGGATGGCTTAATAAACTCAATTATGAACAGTTTACAAAAACCACTGTTGCTGTAATTAGTGTTACATGTGTACAACAAAAGAATTTAGACACCATGTACTTTATCACCAACCTGACTAACAATCTCTCCACGGAAACTCTGATCCACAATGTTCTGAGTTCCCTTAGCTTGAGGTAGATTTTCTATTTCCTGAGATACTTTATCCAATAATTCACTGAAAAAGACAAAATTTAATGTCTCTCGTTGAGGATTGCCCTTGACTACCTGCACTACATCAGACATAAGGAGTGTTGAACAAGCATTAGAAATGACGAAAAATTTCAGGCACCACAAAAAATTCAAAAAAAATTCATGATTCAAGGAAAATGCTATTTCCTCAGAGTAATAATTTTATCAACATTTTTTGCCATCATTCTTCCAAATGACAAGAAGACAAGAGATTTTTTTCCTTACACTGCTTGTTCAACACCTCATGTGTCTGGTAAAGGGAAGTAATAGGGTTGGTAAAAAAAATAATCCCAATTTTAATAGAATACAGTTAGCTTTCAATACTCGCTCAGTTTATAATAACTTTAGCCAGTTTGATAAATTCAGTTAACAGCAATATATATTTTTTTGTCATATAGACTGATTAAAATTTCAAATATCAACCCATTCCACTAAAATTTCCCGCTTGAAAATGTATAAGTTTTTGTTCACATTCTTTACAATATCTCTGACCTTTAGATTGAATTTTATCTCATGAATAAAATAAGAACAAAATGAAAACTAAGCCACTCTGGGTTACAGCAGAGAAAGATCTAAAACAGTTTTATCCAACAAAGCAGAGGACGTTCACCATAAAAATTCCTGAGCATCATGCTGTGAGTGTCCCTTGAACATGGGTATGGCCTTCCACACAGCATGCAGAAAGCCGTGCGGGCTGACCTGGGCCCATTTGCCTGACCACAACACTCGAAGTAGACCATGCATCTCTTGGCAAAGTGACCTGAGAAAATGAGGTTTGACATAAACCATTTCTTTTTCTTCCTCCATAAAGATTCAAGAAAAACATAAAATATGCTCACTATATTTCACCTTTTATTCTCTATGTTACATTACTACTTCATAAGAATTCATTAATAAGTCTAAAATACACTCAATACGTGAAGGGTCCAGGGCAAAATCAGGCATATCCAAAATCATCATTTAGATAAAAATGATATTTGTTCTCCAGAAGTTAGTAATTTATCATTAAGAACTAGAATTTAGTTTGGTGAAAAGGATGGTCCTTACCGTATAGCATTATCATTGTTCCCAGTACTGAGGGGTATAACTCAAACTTTTCAAAATGGCATTTGTTGCATTTTACCCTGAAACCCTTCATATGTAATCTGTTTTGTTGTCACCGTTTTCACACGCTGCTGTGACGTACTGACAAAACCCATAGGCAAGAAAGTGCCATTAGACATTGCACTGAAAACTGCCAAATGTTTCTCATCATTAAAATTCTTACAAGATGATAATCATCAGTAACAGGAAATATAAAGTTAAAATAAAATCTTGTTGCTGTCTTACTTGGATTTTGACTATCATTTGAAATTCCTTCTATTTAATTGAAACACAACATTCTCCATAATCTGAATAGCTTTTGTGTGGTTTTGAAATATTGCACCTTTATGCTGTTTTTATTACCAATTTGAGTATGACTGCATAGAGCAAAAAAAACATATCATGTTTCAGATCCATTCTTCCTTACTGTGTCTTCAGAATGTCAGCCTTAGCCTTCATGATGGGATCCCCACTGTCCCAGCCCAGGGCAACTGCCTGCTCATCCTCCACCCCACTGGTCCCCCCTCCGTTGAGCCCTCCAGCTTTCTTCTGAATTGCTGCATGTTTCTGGCTGGTACAGGAGCCTTGTCTGGTGAGGTGCTGGAAAGGCAATGTCAAACAAATATGACTATTCATAATATCATCATGATTATCTAGTGCGCTTTGGCAAAATGACCCTAATAATGGTCTTTGCATAATAAAATGCATCTAATAAATGACTATCTGTCTCACAATTTCCCTTGTTTTCTCTGTAACTTTACCAATAAAATGTTTTAAATTTTCACAGTTCATCCCTGGTTATCAAAAACAGCATCTTCACTTATTTTGACCAGCTGAGAAGAGCAGTTACATGGAAATGAGCAGCTGTTATTTTAATGGTGATATTTGAATACACATTATTGCAATTTTGATGTGAGTCTTCCAATCAGGGGGCTGCGAACTGTAACAGCTCCAAATTTGGATTATGGGGTTTTTGAGATGTTGGGACAATTGACAAATTTTATTGTTCTTGCTAAACGTCTGAAAATCAACAAGCACTTTGAGTTTCCTGTACCGATCAAAGGACGTATGGCTTGACTGTTCTGCTTTCTGACAGACCAATAAGTTATTGAAATGATTGATGCAGGATTTGTCTCAGCACTTCAGTGCTCAGTAACGCACGCACATCTCAAGAAAGCAACATTCTGAATTCAAGAGGTTAAATCACATTATGACCAGTTTTAAAAATATGTTTCATTTTCTCACCCGGAAAAAATCTATTGAGTTGAGCCGTAGCAGATTTTTTGCTGCCAATGCGGAGACATTTGAAGATGGAGATGAACCAGGTAGGGGTGTGCCAGATGGGGAAAACAGGCCAAATATGAGCTGGCAGAAAAATTCTCGGAAATCTTCCAGATGCCTGAAATACATACATTCTCAATTATGACACTAGCAGAAAATGTGTGATAAAAGCAACATTATCTCCTTTTTTTTTTTTTTTTTCAATTGTAACATGAACAATTCAGCGTTACTGATATATGGAAATAGATACTATGTTAATGAAGATTATTTCACTGATTCCATTATGTTAACAGCATAGAGAAATCAGACGTATTGTAGCACTAGAACTCTTGAAATTGGATGAGCTCTTACAGTGATACACAGACATTGAATTACTTTCTGTCTTAAACTGGCATAAGCCTTCTCGCTGATTTACATCTTATTGATATACATTAAGTGACGCTTATAATGTTATGTCAGACTTTAGGCAGGTTTACTGTCCCCACACTATTAAACTGATGGATTCTTTTATAAACCCAAGTGTTATGCCACCATAACAACTGCATGGCTACAGTTTCCTACAGTCGAAATTTAAAAAGATTGTGTTCCACCACAACAGTGAAGCAAGATACCAGAAATCTTATATGACCAACAGATAATCATCCCAACAACTAGAATTCTCACTATCTAATTTCTGCAGCTGTGCTCAGTATCATATCAGTGAAATTTTACTCGAGTTTAATTTGACCTACCCCAATGCCTGAATAATGGAATTGATGTAACACGTGTTGCCCAGGTTCCGTAGCCCTGTAACCCCAGGTATGAGCGTTCTCTTCTTTACATGGAACAGCCCTGAGCGTGAGCGTGTTATCATCTGAGGGTGTGCTGTCGCTGTGTTGGGACTGGTTGCTGCCTGTACATAGATCATATCAGAAACCTTTCAAACCAGCTGTTGTACTAATTCTTTCACTATAATTAGATTCCCTAGTGGTGAACAAACTTTTGATATCTCTTCCCAAATAGTCAAATGCAAACCTTTTACATCCATTTAACAAAAAAATTCACAGTTCGAATAGGAAAGAGAGATCCAGGTTTGTTCTGGAACAAAATGCAAAAAATATCTGAAATGAAAATAATGGCCATGTAACACAAACTTTCATCTGAAGTACATGAAAAAGTTTCAATGTTTGAGTTGCAATCAAAGGCATGAAAAAGAAAAACAACAATATTAATTAACACTAAGATGTTTATATCTGTAGATAATGATTTTGCTCTGAGCTGAAGATGCTTCAAAATTATGACAGTTAAAGAGGATTAACATACGTTAATAGCAGCTTTGAAGTAAAACTCGGGCTGTATCTGATACTCATAGGGTACTTTCCCATTACTTTCAAGCAAATGAGAAAGTAAATAAAATAAATAAATGACATGCAACACGATGAAATCAAGGTTCACGCTAAATTTTGAACATATGAAGTTATTGGTGTCAATGTTAAGCTTATTCATTTCCCTTTCTGGGTGTGAAAATTTTTTTGTTCTACCTTATGTAGAAGTCGAGCTATTGGCAATCAAAAATGGTGGGGTGACTTGTTGTTGCATCTGAATTTACTGAGAAAATGGACAACCAGTTTTGCAAAGCCTTATTATTTTTTGTTAGCCAATGCAACTTAATTACAGTTTTTTTGGTTTTTACTCAATCTTTTTTTCACCAAATTTAACTCTGAAATGCATTTTCAAATTGATATAGAATGGTCCTGTGAAGAAAAAACAAAACTGCCTGAAAAATTCGTTCACTGTTGAAAAACAGGTAATTTCACAAGTCACCCCAGTCTGACGAGTGCCTGATTTCATCGTGTCATGTCTCAAATAACAAATGAAAAATAACAAAAGTTCTGGGATGCTAGCACATAGATTGAAGAAATTTTATGATTTAACAATTTCTGCGTCATCGTTATATGCCACCTTTACCAATGGTCTAGGCCATAGAAAAAAAAGCTTAGAATAAATTCAACCCAATTCTTTGACAACAATGGCCCACTCCTCCTCCTCCTTTGAGAATTTAGGTGTGAGCCATGATTTGCTTTCTCTTACTTACCTTTAATTCTTTTTCGCTCTGCAAGAATAGCTGCCATGCTGAGAAAACTTTTCCTAAAAGTGATTTTCTGATGAGAAAAATAAAACAAGAGAGAGAGAGAATGTATAAAATGGCACTTACTGAAAATCAAAAGGATACCAGTTATGACATAAATTCCAGAGAAGCAAAATGCTAAGTCCTGTTAATCCACGCTAGCTATAATACCTCCACAAGCAGTCAACATTAGGATTTCAATGGGAAGACTGCTATTTGTGGTTATATTGACTGTTGTCTTTGGTGTCAATGTGAATCAAGAAAACCTAAGGACTCCAGCAACAGACAGTGTAGATAGTCAGATGAGGACTGATTATGGAGCTTATACTATTATACTGGAGAGCACACAGGTGACATCACCCATGCCAAATGTGGAGCCATGTGGGGCAAGAAACCTAGTTAACGTTACACTTAACGCCATCCTTGTTACGTTACCACATGTAAATTATTTCAAAACTAAATGAAACTCACATATAGCAATACTAAGTCTAGTCCTATGGCCATGGCTCCCAGTATTGGCACGCTAGACACATGATATTTTGTTATGGTGATGTCACGAGTCTGCACTCCAATATAACGGTATAAACTCCTTGGGACTGATTAGTATATGAACAGTGATCATACATGAATGTGGTATAAATCTAAATCCTAAATATAATGTTTGGACAAAACCGTAAGAAGGTGAAAATTCACAAAGCCAGTTCATAAAAAGTTGCTATATACCACGTTTTCTATTAACTCATTTAGGTTCATTGAATTCATCTGAATTCTGTAAATATTGTGAAATGCTAAAGTATATCATCATTATTATCAATTTTTTTTTTCTAACAGTAAGAATATTTAAAGGTTTCTTTTTAACTGAGTGCCATTCACTTTTTAACTGATAGCCATTCACTATCCAACAGACTCCTCCACTGCATTCTAAACAGAGATAAAATGTACAAAGAAAATATTGTTGTGGGAGATTCTAAACAATTCAATACAAAACCTTCTTAAGGCTGACTGATTTATTCTTTCCCTTGCTTGAGTGAATGTATCTCTGATAAAAGTTCACACCTTTGTCCTTCAATACCATCACCATGACTACATTTCTAAATCCTACCTGTGATGACAGATGGCTGTCACAAGTCTGTCATCGTCATTGGCATGACTCCTGAAATACAGATAAGTAACAGCTTCACTCTCTGCAGGATTATATTCAACATCGTAATTTTAAAACGGATAATGAAATAATTAGCCCTGACCCCCAAATATCTCAGTGAAAAATCAGCATGACTGGTGTATCATTTTTTTCACCAGAACAGAATCTGTGATACTCAGTTCCTAGTCAGTGATACTGAAGTTGGTAACGATCTTTCTTCTCTACTGGCAGATTTTCTACTGATATAAATATGCATACGCCATATGGAATGAGAAAATGATTTTAAAAATTAATTTAAAAAAAAAAAAAAAAAACAGCGTGGAGTACTAATCTGTAAATACCAACAGCTAAATAAATCCCTCAGAACAATATGAAGGCTTTCAGGGCAAAACTTGACAAAAAACACTTTTGAAAATTTTGGTTATACCCCTCAATACTGAGATTGGTGATACTGCTATATGGTAAGGACTTTCCTTTTCACCAAACATGACTTATCCTTCCCGAAAGTCTCCAGAAAACTCTAGTTCTTAATGATAAATTACTAACAACTGCACAACTGTCATTGTTCTCTAAATGGTGATTTTTGGATATGTCTCATTTTGCCTTGGAACCCTTCATATGCAAACTGGGTAATAAAATTGTTTGTGAACTGAAAATACTGAAGGATAACAGAAATAGCAGCAGGAATAAAAACATAGACCAACAAAAGTCCAGACAATATGGCAAATAGAAATAGTAATAGGGGCCATGGTGAATTTGAACAGAAAACGAACAAAAAACAAATAATCACACATCTTCAATTAAAAAAAAAATAGGGAGTAGCTGGATAGATAGTTTGCTAGCATGTTTTTTGTTGTTTTTTTTTTCCCAAAAGTGAAGACAGAATTTTATAAGACAGGATTTGTTATTAGTAGTAGTGATTTTTTTCTTTCAAAAGTGAAGACAGTATTTTTTTTATGTGATTTTTTTTTTCTTCCAAAAGTGAAGACAGGAGTTTTCAAGATACAATTTTTTTTTTTTTTAACAACAAAGAACCGCCGAGATACCTCCACTAGGAGGTTGAAAGCTATATATAGAACATAGAATGTAATGTAACGTAGTCCAGGTGACAATGTCAAACGGAGCAAACCGTGAATGGCTTACAGCAGGGCCACCACACTGTGATGTGACAGCCACAAAAAACATTGTTCATACCTAATGACCTCCTGCTTATATGAGTAAGATCGTAAAAGTCTCCCTCCTTTGTCCTTAGCTTCTTCCAGAGACAATGTCCCAATGTCTGTGAGAGCTGATCTGATAGACTCAATATCTCCTTGGGCATTGTCTCCTATAACGTACTCATCACATATATAGCTGAAATGTGCATAGATAAGTGGCATTATGTATTTGCTACCATTAAGAATTGCATTCAACATACAGCTAGAGATATGTGGCTGTGATGAAAGGTTATAGGTGTCTGACAACTGATTAAACGTACAATCATATCACAACACTTTTTCCACAGATATTTTTCTTTTTCTTGCTCACAAATCAAGTGGCTTAAATTGAATTTCATTTGTATTTCATGTCACAGAAGTTCCATATGTGTACATATTTTCCTCATGCAAGCATGTAATAATAATGACCTTCCATCACAGCTCTATATATGGTAACAATAACATATGTAAACTTACACAATGACACAAAAGGCAGTCCATATAATTTCTCATTTTTCATGACACTTAGCAAATTAAATGAAACACCATAGATATAAACACAGGCATCACATAACTGTCAATTAACTCATAGAATTTTGATTTACTTACCAGTAGACGTATTTTTCATTAATTTCAATCGCCAGTGGATGCTGAAATACAGACAATTCTCATTTTTTACAAAGAAATAATCATCTTCATGCAAGTAATACAAATGCTAATACTTTACTTCATTATTTTACTTTACCCATTGCAGAGATAAACATCAAGCAATTCTTTTCTTGATTTACAATAAATAATAGACAAATATAAAGCAACAGGGCCAAACAAATTTTAACCGGTACCTTTAAACACTCTCAAATATTTAGTAAAAACATGTTCTGATGTGCAAATATCTGTAAACAAATTTCCGAATGAACTTTGGTTCATTATATAAACTCTGAATCCTAATCTAAAGACACAAAGCTAAACAAACCACTGCTCCTGAGGAGCTACCTCTTCCACATGGGCAAAGCACACTCTCCCGTTCATCCTATCTGTAACATCACCAACTGCGGCAGTGACAGATCAAACATCAGCAACTTCTCTGTCAGCAGTGCCAACATCAACAGCAACACAAACTGCATGAGCGCCAGCAGCAGCAACAACAACAAGAGCAGTAACAACAGTACTACACACAACCTACAACTTGTCGCTTTGGTGCACTCAGACACTTCCCTTTTCAGTTCGATCTTATTGGACATTTCAAAAGCTTTATGACATGTGATTTGTGCCTGTGATACACAGTGGCGTGATGCCATTAGAAACGCTTGCCAACAACAATAAAAACAAAGCTAAGTGAAACAAATACTGCCTCCTTACTTGTGTTGTTTCAAAGTGATGTACTGCGTGTTGTTCATTCATCCGTCCACAGGCGACGTTGCCACATGTGAGACAGGCCTGCATTCACAGAGAGAAAAAAAAAAATGTTGAAAATGGACAAATCACTCCTCGGTACTGACTTCCTTTAACAGAAAAATTCTGGATGGATTTATGACAACCTTTTATGTGATGATGGAACTACTACAAATACTTCTGAACTCAAAAGTAAAAACAGAGGTACAATAAAAAATATCAACTTAACCATCTCCACAAAAATCATATTGAAAAAAAAAAACAGGCCCAAGGAAAAGAGAGATTGTGAACTGGCAAATTACTGAATAGCCTAACTATCTTTTGCTTTGTATCATAATTTTAATATCAGCCGAGGACAACTTCAACTAAAACATAAAATTTTATAGTAGTTCAAAAAAAGAATGATAATTTCTCCTATAACAGCTAAGATTAGTAAGAACTATATGCTTATCAAATAACCATTGTAAACACAACCAATGTTCTACCGTACATCTTTAGTTTGGAGACCCAAACTTGTACGCATGTCTGAAACACTGCTTACCCAAGCCCATTCTGTGGTTCCACAAACGGAGCATTGCCATCTAGTGGGATCCAAAATGTTGCCATCTGATGGAACAACCAGGTTTTCCACATGAGTGCACGTCTCCATAGCTCTTGGAGCACTTGGCTGTCTTACACAGCTTTTCCCATTGAATTACAACAATTTATAACCTGATGAAAAAGATTTAGTGAGACAGTATAAATGTGTGTTTTTCCTTTAAAAAGTTATCAAGATACCCAAGGTGTACATCATATTAGTCCAAAACACAGATAGAAGGGAAAGTTGAATTTTCTGCTCTGAAGGAAAGAATTTTTAATTTTTAAACAAGCTTTTATTTGATATAAAATACTTGACAAATTCAGCCTATGTACATAGTTTTTTATTTGTCTGTTTGAATAATGAGAGGAAAATAACATTCAGAGCTGACATACTGTGATGTTCTATTTGACAATTATGTTTGATACACAGAGGTTAAATAGAGAGGAGTCTCTCAGAAAGGAAGGCAAAGAGAGTTTATGGTCTGCTGTCAAATAAGCCTCTTATAATATTCTTTTGGAACAGGATTGGACAATTTCCACTGTTTCAGCTGGAAAGACAGGGAGATAGCAAAAGTGACGATAAAAAAAGAAGACACTATCCATATTTCAACGTCTTCATCTCTTATTAAAATTAAGAACACACAGCTCCGTTGTCAAGTATTTTCAGATCTATTGTGAATTTATGACAACTGATTTCTCTCACAAAGTTTCTTGAAAAGATATTTGATCTTTCACATTCTTTGATCTACCACAGCACATAACTATCTCAAAAAATTAAACAAAGGACTGCTTCAACCATTCAAACTTAACTCATCATAATACAAATATTACACATATATACAAAGTTAAAAGCACTTTTGAATCAACTAATGAAAAGTGTGTTAAACTAAGCTGCACTACATAAATTGCAGTGACACAGTTGGTAAATGTATTCACGTATTGATCATAAGGAGATACAACTATGTTCCAAAGTGACTTATCATTACTTTTATATTCTGCATGATGATAAAATTGCTCAAGTCAATTCCTTTTTTTATTTCAAAAACATTTAAAGATCATGATGTCTATCAGTAAGTTGGAAAGTGGTGATCTCTCAAATTGACCAGTGGATTTGAACTATTATGATAAAGCAGAATGACAGGAATGATACCTCAAATTTACAGTGAACATATAAGCAGCTTCATAGACTATGACAATCAACGTTGTGGAGATATTTTTACAAGTTCATACCACCCAATGACATCAGGAAAGACAATAGTCTAGATATTGAATGACCTGAATATATTGCTCGGGACATATCAAATTTGCCACTCATAATGTTTACATTCATGCTAAATTGAGACACATCAATAAATAATCTATAAGTGCATGCAAAAGTGGGTTTTACACTGGTATATTACAAAGTATTTTATAATCTCTCATTTATATTTCATGTTTTGAAATGTTGGAGAATATCGGACAAGAGGGCAATTAAATAGGTCTACAGTAAGTAGATCCTATGTACTACTATCAAGCCCACAGATGATAACTAGTAATCACAAGGGCTCAAATAAAGATCATGAATATTATTGTACTGGAACTTTTGAGTGCACAAAACTAAATTCATGATGGTTTCATGAAATATAAAATGTGCTGGATCTGTGTGAATAGGTTCCGCAGTAATAGTAAAGTTAGAGAACAGGAATGTGAAGACAGCAAATAACAAACAGATCTAGTGATAAATAAAAACAATGGTTGTGGCTGCATCACTGATGATAAAACACAGCTAAAATTGATCTGGACAGCTTCGGATATAATCCAAGACAGTTCAGTTCTTATTATATAGAATCTATATGAAAACTGATATGATGATAGAAAGGGATAGCTTTTCACGAGTTCCGTCAGTTGAACCATATTAATGATTATCTTGTTTGTACATGAAGTTTAGTTACCCATTCACAAAACAAACTGTCAGTTATTTGAAAGACAAATTTGAGAACAGAGACCAACAACCCAAAAATAGCTAAAATGCATGCTTGCTGTTGGTCATGATCTCTTTATGTTTTTTGGTCTTGACAAGAACTGTTCAACTGCATGGTCGTCCTTCTAGTTCCAGCAGAATATTATGTCTAATAACTGAATGACGATCTAAAAATAACGTTGAGACATTTATAAAGGGACACTAGCTATGAATTTCAGAGCAACGACATCTACCTGGCTGCTAAGAATCGTTTACCCGAAATGATTTTGAAATGTTCGTCTTTCACTTTCGTCTTCCAGACATCATAACTTGAGATCGCGAGTTCCTTCCCTTGGCGAAATCTTCTGCGATATTCAATACAGGGTCAGAATTCGGCTGCTAGCAGTAGAAACTCAACTTGTTTGAGTGCACAAATAGGGAGATATCGGCTAGTGTTTCAAGATGGACTAGGACTTAGGTGCTCATAGTAAAATGAGAGCTTAGATTAGGATAGTTGAGGTTAGACTTATTCCATAACACTATAAAGATAAAAGCACTAAAGAAGTTTCCTCTGTGAACATGCCTGACCTGAATGATAATGAGCTAAAACAAAGATCTGTCACAAAAGTGAGGCGGGGGGGGGGGGGGGGGGGGGGGGAGGTACCTGCCCGTCGAACTTTTGAGA
>JBCAUA010325986.1:0-19097 GCA_038406235.1 Peronia verruculata | reverse complement strand
CACGAGGGGGTGTTGCATAGACATTGTTGATCTGGGCTGCACATGGGTTAACAATCTCATATGTTTGCACGCGGTTGATGGCGGGGGGGGGGGGAGCCAGTTGGAGTCGCACTCGCCTCTTCAGCATCAGTGACCTGAAGAAGGGTGCCACTTGGGTCATCCTTGCTTTGGTCATTTGCAAAGGCGTCACCAAGATTTTCTTCATTGCCTTGGTCTGAAGGTTGAGGAGCACTTTCAGGAGGAGTGGTATTTGCTTCAGCTGCAGGCTTCACAGTTTCCACCATCTCTTCCTGGGGAGGGTCGGAGGTGCGAGCTGCACGACGTTGGATCTTCTTTGGAGGCATGATAAAGTGCCCAAGTTTGGAATTGTGAGAAGTTGGGTTTCGACGGCGTGGACAACACTTGCTGGGATAAGCCAAGTTGGCAACTACAGGTCAGATGCTGGGATTGGGTTGGCCATTCATCCGAGAATCCATGATTGACTTTCATCCTGAGCATAAGTGGCTATTTAATGATGTGAGACTGAAGCGGCAGTTGTCTTTTTGAGTTGGTTGAGTGATGCTCCTACGTTGAGTGATGCTCCTACTGAGTGATGCTCCTACGTTGAGTGATGCTCCTAGATGCCCCTATGTTGAGTGTGATGATCACTGTTGAATGAATCAGATGTTAAGACTGATCTGGCAATCATGGATGCTGAAATCAGACACTCAGATGGTCTTGGATACTCCCAATCAGGCGTATGTTTGATTAGTACATCAGATATGATCACTGATCAGCTGTTGCTACGTTGAGTCTAATTGAAAGATCAGACTCCAAGAATGATTTGGCAAGTAGAAATCTTGGTTTGAAAATGGGACTGCAATTATTGAACAACGTTATGGCACAGGGTCACACTGGGTCATCAGGGACTGAGGTGGCGGGTCATTGAGCTGGTGGCTCATTTGGCAAGCAAGACTGGACAAGCAGGTGATTCAGAGTCAACGGTGAGTCTGCTCTGTGACCCACCTGATTAATGAATCAGAGCTGATGCCTGAATCATGTGTGATCTTGTGATCATAGATGATTTGCCAATCACACATGATGCGGTAATCAGACGTTATTTGGCAATCAGACGTGATTAGTTAATCAAGTGTAATTTGAAGAAGAAGGCTGAATTGAATCTCCTCCCAAGGAGGGGGTCAAAGGAACCTGATAGATTGGTGCAGAAAGCTACTAGTAAATGGCACATAAAGCCTTAACTGTGCTACAACAAGGACTTCAAGGAGGGTAAGTGACTTAGCAAGATGTTACTTTAGCAGTTGTGTGGGGTCCCTTCTCGAAGCAGCTTCTCACAACATGTCTGCGCTACTGTCCTGCGAATAGGGATCGAGACCCCTGAGATGAAGCCTGTAGTTTTGGTTGGCTCTTAAGGCGCTCCATTCATTGGTCATCCAGTCCTGGTTCGGATTGCCTTCACCAGGCCGAAGACGCTTGCGGAACCCCATGAAATACCAAGTGATGCATGGATCCTGCGCAAGGCGGTTGACATAAGTAATGGAGCTCCACTTTTTGTCTTCAGTCTCACCAAGGAGGAGCAGTTTGAGATGACTGCTCTGTTTGACGCGCGAGAATGCAACATGAACTTGCTCATAGGTGAAGTTCCATTTGTGGATCGGGCTCTGAGACATGGCAATGATGGCTCTGTTCATGGTCTCTCCTTGAGCTTTGTGGATAGTGTAGGCCAAAGCAGATTGCAAGGGAAACACAGGACGCAGCTGCACACGAGATGGCTCAAAGCCATCCCCTCCGTGCACTGGTGTCATCTTTTGGGGCCTGCCATTTGGACTGTCACTTGTCCACTCACCTCTCATTGGGGTAATTGGGATGACAACAGAGCTGTCAGTCTGCACTGGAGAGACATCAAGTTCCCTGAGTGCTCCTTTAAGAGACTCGGACATGCTGCCGTCAAGCTCAAGTTCCACATTAATGGCAATTGGTGTGACAGGGAGGTCCACAGTGTGCCCAACAGGAGTCCTTTCAATTTCCTTCTTGAGCCAATCTGTCCAGTCATCCGGAACAACAATGGAATGGTACCTTACTTTCCTACCATTGACAAGATGCAAGGTCTTGTTGATGTTCTTCGTGATGATTCCAGGGCAGCCGCTAACAAAATACTCATGGAAGCAAGGGTCTTCCATAGCCTTGTCAATATTGTCAAGAGAAGGCTGGTCTTGCCATTTGCGGAAATCTGTTACCCATCTGATCACCACTGTTTCACGCAGCATGGCCAGGTGAAGAGACCTTGCATGGGTCATTGTGTAACGCTCCCGATTGGTGGACACCAAGGCAGGTGCTTCGGCCCACTCTATGTCTTCAAGGTGCCTGGGCTTGATGAGACCAATGTGGTCCTTTATTCTAGAAAGATGAAGAGGTTCCCCGTAATAGTTGTCCTCCACAAACTTGGTGTGCACAAGGTCCCTCTGTGCTCGTTGCTGCTTGTTCAATTCAAACCAGCGGACCTTGGTAAAAATCTCTACGCCTTTGCGATACAACTCTTCGGAAAGAGCAGACTTTGCAGATGGCTTTTTGGTGCGTCCTCTGGCAACAGACCTTTTGATATCTGGCAAAGCATGAACATCAAAGACAGCCTGTGGTATGCTCTTGCCTGCTTTGACAGGACCTAGCTGTGTGAAATCACCAAAGAGCAACACATAGCACCCACCAAAGTGGCCAGACACAGTGGTAACCTCCTGGCAAAGCTGGGACAGCTGCTCAATGTGTCTTGGTGCCTGAGTGGACACTTCTTCAATGAACACAACAGAAGTTGCATCGAGGCCTTCACTTTTCAATTCAGCAACCACCCCCGCATTGAAGTTAACCCCTAAGTCCACACCAACGCAACCTCCACCCCTGATGATAAGCGAGGCGGTGGTTCGCCCCTCCATGGCAACCGCATTGATTGCAAATGCAGCAGTGCGGAGATCTTTGTTGCCCATGAATGCATTAGTTTCAATCAGTGCATCTCGCAGAGTGGATTTCCCAACCCCGGGCGGGCCATGCACAAGAGTGATGCTAGGAACAGCGAGACCATGCTTCTCAAACTCATGCCCATACAAACCAAGGAGCTCTATTTGCTGAGAAGCAGCATCGGGGTTGTTTTGCTCCAGACTAGCCATCTTCTGCCTCAAGAAAACAGAAGGAGGACATGGTTGCGCTTGTCTTAATTTCTCTTCTGCTGTTAAGGAGGTGTTTCGAAGCTTCCCGGCTTTGTTGCAGACCTCATCCATGGAGACAGAACTAACAAGTCGCTGGCTAACTCGACTGCCTGCGAGACGCTCTCTTGAGAACTCATCAGTGCGCATGAGCTTGGAGAGAGTGTGCCTGGTTAGCCCATCGTGGTCAACTTGTCTCTTGAGTTCTTCTTTCTCATTTGGTGTCAATTCTCCACCATAAGAGTTCTCCAGTTGACCCAGCACAGAATGCTTTCCTGCCCGACCTCTGAGTTCCTTGTCCATGGCAAAGCCTGCGCGCTCAGCTTGGGTCCACTCTCTCCTGGAGCGAGCTTTGTAACTCTTGAGCATCCGCTCGCATGTCCTGGAAACACGCAGCCCCCGCATGTGATTCTGCATGATGAGAAGCCGAGACTTGCTAATGACAGAGTCATCAGACTGCAGATCTGCAATGTAAGTCTCCAGGTCGGCCCATGTGTATCCCAAACTAGTGTCCTCAATGGTTTCAGGCCTGAATATCATGAGATGATGCCTAGCATATGAATTGGCCTGCGCTGTCCACTGCTGGTGCCTTTGCTTAGGAGACCCTTCTGTAGGTCGGGGGCCTGGGTGCCTTGGCACACGGCCGGACAACAGGGGTGTGGCTTGCTTCAGCTTCAAGTGATGGTGGCAGTCTGAGCTCCCTTCAAAGTCAGGGTGCATTGGGAACTTCTGTGCATCCTTGTGATTAGTGACATCTGGACAAGTGCTGGCTTTGTTCTGAAAGGAGACCAAAGCAAGGTACTCATAGTAATTCAAAGAGGAAAGCCCATCTCCCCTGCAGAGGTACAGAAGAGCGTCCGGGACGAAGATGACCGGGGGGTGGACGTCAGGCTCGTCTTCAGTGGCAGAGCGCAGGGTTATCTTGCGGATGCGTCCTCGATTGCGCATGACATCCGCAAGCAGCACCTCCTTCCGACGGGCTTTGCTGCTCTGGGAAGGGGCAGATGACTCGACCACAGTCTCCGCACCATCAGTGCAGGATTCGCCAAACAGGGAGTCTGTGCTGTTGTGCAGCACAGTCTGGGTGGTCTCTTCTAGTGATGCAAGGGCAGCAGCCAAACCTTCAAACCTGGGGCCATCTTTGTCGTCAGGAACTACGAATCCATCATCAATGTCGTAGTCATCCTCATCATCATACCTGTCCCACATGCAGTCCCTCGAGTCTGATGTCAAAACGCTTCCACCCTTCATCTTGACTGGGGTGCACTTCTCCTGTCCTCTTGCTTCTCGCGAATGCTGACCTTTAGTGAGTGCTTTGCAGTAGTCCCTCGCAAAGGTCCTCCAGTCACCATAGAATTGCAAGGCTGATCTAATGGCAACCAAAGCACCTGGGTTGCCAAGCTGGAATGTGTCACTAACAATCATGCTTGGCATTTCCAGCAGTGCAGCAACAACCTGATAATCAGACAGCTCCATTCTACAATGCATTTTGTCAAGCATCCTTGCAAGTGCCTGCTTGAGCCTGCGGTCCAAAGTTCCTTCATCCCCTTTGACAGTCATGCTCTTTTTCTTTCTAGCCTCTTCAAGAGAAGACTGAATGATGGGTAGTGCCTCCTGGATCGGAAATTTATTCTTGGCTTGGTAGGGGATCAAGTAAAACATGGCGTTCTTGGCTTGATCCATGCTTCCAAGCATCTCCAAATTGTGGTGGGCTGCAGTGCAGAATGCCACGACAGGATTAAAGGCTGAGACATTCCCATTTCCAACTTTAAGCCCTTCCTGCATGCCTTTCTTAATCTGCTCCACCTGTTCGTTGGTTGCATCATGTTCAAGCCAACTCCAAAAGGCTAAGTGATCATCTGAGAATGGAGGCACGGCCTTCAGATGTCGCTTTAGTTCCGTGACAAAATCTTCTCTACTCAAGTCGTCACGAAGATGAGGGGTCTTGTCATCAAGCACCCTCCGAGTGAGTTCCCAGTTGACAATGTGTTTGTCCAGTCTATTGTCAAGGATGTCCACCAGGTTGTGGTGACGAGCTTCAAGCCCAAGGAGAGGGTGCTGTCGAAGATCGTAGACCTCATAGACAAGGTCGCTTTCTGGTTCCTCCTCTGACTCTTCAACACCCAGAGAAGGAACAGCAGTGCTGATGTCTGTGTCTGCACTCTCCACTGTGAGCACATCAGAAAAGGCAGCACTGGTGACAGACATGTCCTCGTCAACGTGCATGTCCTCGCAAGCACAGCTCTCAGTAGCAGTGCTTGAATCACTTGAGCCAGTGGAGATAGAGTCACTTGGATTGTGCCACCATGCTCTTGATGTGCTGCGTGCACCTTTCTGCGGGATGCATGCAGACAGCACAGATGGGTGGGTCCCAGCACAGAAGCCTCTTGGGTGATTGAACCTGCAGCCCCAAAACCCCCATCCATTGTTGTGACAGACTGCAGCACAACAGTGGATCTGTTTCGTTCCGCCATGTTCCTGGATTGGTGCTTTGCAGTGCAGCTGGGTGGTGCTCTTGCTCAATTCAGAGACAAACCCAAGTTTGTCAAGACACGCATACATTGGTTCACGAGACTGCACCAACCGCACAACATCTCTGGGAAGATTCCATGAGCCTTGAACTCTGTTGATGGTATTTCGTATGGCAGCAGAGGTGTGGACTTCAGGAGAGAGCTCGGTGACACAGATCTTTCCCAGCACTTCCGATATCATCTTACAGATCTCTGGGACATTTGCATATCTTTGCATGGCGTATGCGGACACCCCTGCATTGATGAGGAGATGCCAATGAAGATGGCCTCTCTGGTGATCTTCTGTCACACCGATTAGGCTGAGGGCTCGTCCAAGAAAGCCTTTCTTTCTGTGCTCCTTGTACCACTGCGTCCTCCTGACTGAAGCCCCAGATGAGATGTGTTTCTGGCCACTGCCTTGCAGATTGAGGCCAATCAAGACTGTGACGATCTGGTACAGCAAGCGCTTGTTGTCCGCAACAAAAGCCACAGGATTGTTCTTTGCAAGGGCTGCTATTCGTGCTTTTGTGAAGGCCTCAGGGACAACAATGCTACCTTCAGATATGATAGCCCGCTCGTTTCTTGCAAGATGTTGCAAGAACTCATGGCCATCTCTTCCATAATCACAGTCAGGACCAAAAACGGCGGGAAAACTGGCATTTGATGATGACACGAGCGCCAGACGCACGCTCCGTGGGTTGGCAAGGTTGTTTGGACTAAGAGTGAAAAACACGTTGAAAGTTGAATATCGGTTTGCGAGTGCCATGCACCGATGTTTCATGGTGTTGCCTTCCATTGCCCCATAGGATATGTTTCGACCAACATATCTCAGTAAGCCCATGTACTTCCAAAGGAGTTTCTTGCTGCTGGTCAGCTTGGGGAAGTCAATTGCACACTGCAGTTTCTCGCGCAGCGATTTGTCATTAAGTAGCTTCTGCATTTCAAGAACTGCTTCGCTGTGGCTATTGACAAAGGATGACACTTCTCTAAGCACCCGTGCCCTTTGCATCACCCCGAAGATGAAACCAAGCATGCGCCTGTCCCGGGCAGGTACCTGTGTGAATTGAAAAAGTAGATGCTCCCTGTCAGCAAGGTTTAAGGACGGCACATCTTTCTCGTACGCAATGCCCAACATGAACACATTCGGGAAAGACAGAGCCAGATTCCTGCCACCGTCTTTGAAGTCGGGAAGCGGAGAGTCCTTGCGGGTGCTAATGTTCTCGGATGAATGACGCATGTACTCCTCCACGTCTTCAATCTCAAAATTGAACATCGGCTCATCCTTGTCTTCTGGCTCGTTTGGGAGGTTGTCGAGGTCTGCCATAGCTTGAAGCGGGCGCACCCTGAAGTCACCTGGCTGCCCCGTGATGCACGCAGATTCTTTTTCAGGAACAAATGTGAACCGCATTCCTTCTCCGAGCATGGAAGCATCCTGACCTCCAGAACCACCATCATCATTGTGTTGGTTGCGAGCGACATCAGACCCAAGAACTCGTTCACGTTCAAGAATCTTGGGGTCATCGATTACTTTGCATTCTTCTTGCACCAAGCGATTTAAGAGATTAACTCTAGGGTTAAGAATGCCAGGAGTCAGAGTTGAGACATCAAGATCTCTGTAAAGGGGGTTCACTCTTTTGAGGACAAGCAGCCATTGAGCCAGAACGTAACTCCGGGCTTGGAACTGTGTTGTGCCAAAGACATGTTTCATCAGCCTGTCACAGTCCCCCTTCTCAGCGACGAAGTACATTTGGAACAACTCAGTAAAACCACGCGGATCAAGCAAGCCTCCATCAGCAAAAAGCCGATGGCTCATGTAATGGTTTAGGACATCAGGGGCATCATGTGGAAACAATATGGCATTGATTCGACCTAATGCTCGCGTGTCATAGTCCTTTCCTGCACCAGATCCATTTGAACATATCTTCAAGGCTGTGTAGTACAGCCTGTAACGTGACAATATCAGCTGCTCTGGCAGATTCGGACAAGTCAAGCCCAGTCGCTCCGACCAACCAAAGTCAACCCCATTCTTTATGGAATGCTTGGGGATTCTCTTCTTTCTGACATCAGAACTGCAGCTGACGCAAATCCTTGCGGATGCTGACCCAGCTGAGTCAACTTCCACCAGCTCAGGGTGTAAGTGCCAGTGCCTTTTTCGGCCGAAGGAAGCTGCATCTTTTGTGTAGAAGGATCTAGCGCGCCATGTTTTGATCTCTGCCATTTTGTCCCAGTTTTGATCCATTGGAACCTGCACAGTCATAAAAGGATTGGACATGTCTTTTTCAAGCTCAAATTCTTCTTCATCACTGTACTTCAGTAAACTCAGGGGGCTTGCATCGCAGACATCCATGAGCTCATAGATGGCATTGTTGTGCTCGTGCTCTCTTCTCCCGCAGGCAGCACAGGCGTACATGTTTGTGGAAGTGGACGAATGATCAGAAAAGAACTCCTCCATTATGGCTTGCTGGTCTTCTTCCGTGGGGAGCTCCTCTTCTACTTCTTGAACAAGTTCATTCACATTGAGCATGCTCCCTGAGTGTTCCACCGAGTGGTCTTTCCACCTTCCAAAACGCATGCATCCAGAGTTCATGTAGAACAGCAACTGAGACTTCAGCACACTCCTGTTGAAGTCAAAGAAGAATGAGTTCCCATCACCCTTTTCATCCCATTCAGCAATCTGAGACTCCAGTTCGGGGAGGGTAACCCTTGCATCAACACAGCGACTGGGCTTAAGTGCTGGTCTGCTAGGAAGGCGCTGTTTCTTCTTAGGCGAGCACCGCCCCTTTGCCTTCCTCTTTGGTAAAGACTCTTCCTGCTGGCAGCAACTTCTACCTCCGTGGCACTCTAAGGGATGTGACCCGCCTCTGAACAAGTGCCACACAACTCCTCGGCGGAAGCGTGTTATCTTCTCTGCAAGAGCATCGTAGTGAGTGCTGTGCTTGTCACCATCAAGTAGCCCCATTACATCTCCGGGGGGGCGATTGAATAGATGGACAATGCGATCCTTCCAAGGCGGCAGCTTTAAGCAGCCTGGAGTTCTAAGGCCCTGGAAGCATTCAAGGATGGCTTTCGAATCCAGCACGGCCTCCAATCCATCTTTCCTGTTGGCAACACACACTATTTGCCTGCCAGTCAGGAGCGAGTACATGAGAATGTCATCGTTTGATCCGACAGTCGACCAATGACAGCAGGGGTCTGAAACTTTTCTGTTGTATCGCAACACTTCGCGACCCACTGCTTCGGCATCCCAATCCAGCTCCAAGTAGAAGTTCTTCTTCGCAAAGAATGACATGACTTGCTGGTAGTTGGGCGAAGCAGGACTGCTGCTCTTGGAGAGGAACTCTCGAATGCCATCAGCAGTGGTGCCATTCGAAGAAATTGCTCTGGCCAGACTTCTGTACACTGACCAGTTGTCCTCCTCTGTCACCAAGTGTTCCAGTGTGTAGTCTCCGAATTGAAGGTGCAAGCCTAAGGGAGCACCTGCACCAACTTTGTCTGAAGGGCCTGTGGTGTCGTCCTGAAGTGTGGTGCCTGTGGTCACTTGATGAGTCGAGGACGTGCCATCTCCAGGCCTCTTTCTCTTCTCAGGCTGGACTCTAACCAAGCTTGTTCCACCTTCAAAGACCCAGTGGGATCTTGCGGGCCCTACCCTTACCTTGACGAGAGCATCGTAATGATTGCAGATCTTTCCATTGCCTGGAATGGCAAATGGTTCTCCACAAGGTAAATAGTACAAGTAAGCAGACTCATCCTTCCACATGGGCAGATCAAGAGATGAGCCTGTGGACACAGCTGCGATTGTTTCCAGAGCTTCTCTGCTGTCAAAGAGGATTGTCAACCCTTGTTGACTGTTCACAAGGCATGCAACTCTGATTCCTGTAAAGAGAGAGTAAACAAGTGCATCATCAGAGTCCCCCCATGTTGCTGTTGAGGACAAACGGCTCCTGACTTTGTCATTGTGAGTCTGCACCTCTCCCCTTGCTATGTCTGCGGTCCAGGCCATTGAGGAATGTGCCAGTTTCTTTTGCCACAGAACAACCGCCTGCTCATGGGTCGCACTGTTTTCTGAAGTGATGTCAGCTAGCCAAGCTCGAATTTCAGAGAATGTCCTGGTTTCAGACGCCACTGAGGTGGCCAAGCTCCTGTAAAAGCACCTTCCATCACCCACAGTTCGCCTGTATCTCCAGAGCTCCGATGCAAGCCTGAAATGCAAACTGTAGTGGTTTGCCACTCCAGTCGGATGACACTCTTCTCCACTGTTTCCCTGTGCACATTCAGCATTTCCAGAATCTTCCCCAGCAAACACAGGCCACCCCAAGTTGTTAACCTCTTCAGAACTGGCTGGCAGCAAGGCATGGTAATGGTTTTTGCGTGATTCCGTGGATGGCTCCAGGGGATCACTGGCTTCACAATAGTAAATCTGAGCTGTGCTTCCGTTCCAAAACGGACTTCGCAACCAGCGCCCCTCCACTCCTGCCCCCATCTCCTCCAAGTTCTTTTTTGTGTCAAACAAGACAACAAGACCATCCACGGTGCTTGTGATGCACACTACTTGAGTTCCGGTCAGGAGACTGTAAACATTGGCATCCAGAAGGCTGCCCCAGCTTGCTCCCTTAGGACGCCCCCTGAGTTTAGAACCACACTCTTCGATGATGCCATGGAGTTCATCCTGAGATTTTGTTTCGCCTTTGAGTTGCAGCATTTTGTCAAAGAGCAAAAGCACATCTTCATAGTCATTGGAAGCCTCAGAGATCTTCTGGGCCAAGCTCTTTCTGATTTCTCCACCAGACCTGGTTTCTAAGGGTGCCGCAGCAGCAATGCTGTTGTAGAAACAGAGATTGCTGGAGCGAATTGACTGCAGCTTCAAGTAATTGTTGCCAACTTTTAAGTGCAAATTTCTTGGCATCCGACTGGTCTTCTTGCTTGACGAAGATCCTCCTCTGTGGGACTCCAGTGCAGCTCTCACCCCACTTACCATGGTGGAGTGCATCCAGTCGCCTCTCTGAGCTTTTGAAGCAGCACTGACATTTTGCGACCTTGACAACTTCTCTCTCTGCCTCTTTGGTTCTTTCCTGTACTTTGCTCTCACACAGACACTCTTAGAGTACCACCACCACCTCTTCCACATGGTGGTTGCTCCACATTGGTTTTGGTCAGTTTGACTGACCAACTTCGCCTTCACATTTAATTTACCCTGGGACTTCAAAGCCCACTCTAATTTGTCAACAGATCCTCCTCCCTCCAGAAGTCTGGTGCCCGCTTCCAACTGAAATCCGAGTCCAACCTCACTTGCGCTCTTGGTTCCGTTTTCTTCAAATGACAAAGAGGGGAGAACTCGCTTGTCACAGCTTCCAAGTGTCCTGCTAGAGCCAGAGAAACTACCGTGTCCGAAGGGTGGCCTTCCGACCATCCTCCCTTTAAATCCTCCACCTTCTAGAAGTCGCACACTAACTTCCAAATGCAATCCAGGTCCACCCAGGCCGACACTCTTGGTTTCTCTTTCTTCAGTCGACCAAGAGAGGATTTCCTTGAGCTCGACACGCCTTTCCTCATCAAATCTTGCACCTGTCTTCCACCAGCCAGAGTCACAACCATGCTCAAGCTGAGACTTCCCAACCATCCTCTCTTTAGACCCATGGGAGTCACCATGGCAATGCCAGATGGCCACCTTCTTGGTGGTCCCCCCTTTTGGCTTCCAGCCTGGGGCTACCTTCACTCTCAGCACAAACCAAAGCAACACCCAGCCACCCTTCACAATCAACATTATGCTTATCTTCTCTTTTGCTTCTTCAATTATCTTTTTTGTGGGAAGATAGAATTTGTCCCCGCCGTTGGAGTTGGTTGTGGGTGGCAGCCCCTTGAGCACAAGGTGGTTCCAAAATACTGGCTTCCCCACCGTTGCAACCAACTTTGAGTCCCATGTGAGTCATGTTTGATCAACAGATCACACATAGTCATGCATCATACGTGATGTATGCATCATACATGATCCATGAATCACACATGATTTTGAAATCATACATGATTGTTACATCACACATGATGCACGGATCACGCATGATGATAGAATCACATGTGATTGTTTCATCACATTTGATTACTACATCATGCATGATTACTAAATCACCTATGATTGATGAATCATTCTTTGTCATATGACGTTGTGGACAAAAGTGGTCATAATGGTTAGCTGACTGGGTCTTCGCTGGTTATTGAGACAAGGCTCCCTAACAAGAAGGGAAACTGTCCCTTATGTAACTTCGTGTTTTAACATTTGTACATATGGCGTTCCCCCCCCTCCTCTTGCATCCTTAAATATCCAGTGCTCTCACACTAAATTTGCATAAACAACGTTGTGTCACATTCTTTGTTTGATCATTTCTATTGGCTGCTGCCTATGACTTCTCAGAAATCCCTTAATGGTACAAGTATTTAAGGAAATTTCATGCCCAAACTGATTGAAACTAGACCCTCTAACTTAGTTGAGGTCATGATCATTTGCTAGCTAAATGATCATAACCGAACTCACGGCTGTCTCCGTTCTGTGAGTAGACTGGTAGGCAGGATGGGCTATTGCTCTGACTCTGGTCTCACGGCTTGATGAACACTAGTGTGGATGGGCGCAAACTTGTCCGTTTTAGAGTTTAAGTCCCGCTTCCACAGGATTTGGCTTCCGTGGTGTTCCAGCCGTGGGGTGCCCGGGAAAGCAGAACGGTCCGTGCCATGGAAGGTTCTGTGTGCCTGGGTGACGCGAGGTAGAGTTAGAGCTCAATGGAACATGCAATGTGAGGGTGAGTGGCGTGTGCAGTTGTTGATTAGGGTGCGTTGAGCAGCGTGTGGCGTGGCGGTGCAATTTGCTGGAATGGGATGTTGTGCGCCATTTGGGTCGACAGGCCTGATGAAAACGATGCAATTTGAATGTGAATGTAGTCTTCGAATGTCTTGGAGGTCCAGCGTCCGAGCTTCTTGATGGTTGTGACATCAATGCCGTGCAAATGCAAGGCCATGGCGCCCCCGGCTCGGAGGGAGTGGCTGCTGACTTGGCGTGGCTGATAGCCCATTTCCCAGAGGCCGATGGCACCTGCGGCGGTTCGAATGGCGTCGTTGATGCGCTTGGCCGTGACGGGTTGTGCTTGTGTGAAGAAGACGGGGTCGTAAACTGTGTAGATGGGTGTGGTGACGGGGCCACCGTGTGCGAGGATGTGGTGCACCCGGCGGGCGAGGGCTTTGACCGGGCTGGTGGGCAGTCCCGTGCATTGTTGATGGATGCTTTGGCCCTTTTTGCCGGTTTTCTGTCGTGGGATAGTGATGGTGGCGGCCGTGGCTTGTTGGAGTCGGGTCCGGGATGATTCAACGGGGATGATGCGGTCTTGGGAGTCCCAGAACGTGACGTTCTGCACCGCGAAGGGGTGCGTGTTGCGGCGGCCTTCCGTTGGGGGTTGAGTGTACTCACCTACGCGCAAGAGGTAGTAAAAGGCAATGACGGTCAGATCCGCCGTGGCTTGGGCCATGGGTCTGACCGCGGGTGAGTGGTTGTCGGGCAATGTTTCGATCATGTGGTGGACCAGTTTGACGGGGACTGCCAGCTGTGGTTCCTTGGGTGGGTCATCGCGGGAGTAGCGTTTGATTTGGTCGTCTAGGCGGGTCCACAGTTGGCCGTCGCGGCGGTTGACGTCCCAGACGGGGCTTGGGAGTCCGACCATCGAAAAGGCCTTGGTGATGGCGCCCATCGCGTCCTGAACGGATGCAGCGCGGACTTGAGATCCTCGGCCTGCCCTCCCTTCACGGACGTAGCGAGCGAAAGCGGACAGGAGGTCAATTTTAGCTTGTGTTTCAATGCCGGAGAGAAAGGGATCCACTTGGTGCGCCCGGCAAAAGCTGGTCCAGTGACGCCAATATCTAATGTGTGTGCTGGCAGTCGCAGCCAGGATCCCGTGGGCGGCGTCGTTCCGAGCAGCACTGTGGAGACGAGCGAGCTCAGCTTGCTGGTGAGCCGGAGCATGAGCCACGAGCCGTCCTGTGTGAGGGGGAAGTCACGAGAGAAGCGAGCGAAAAACTGTGAGTGGGTTAGTTCGTAGTTGCCGGCAGTGCCCGTGGCCTTGAAAGAGCGGCTGGCTAGGTCTGCGGCGTGGTTGTCCTTTCCGGCGATGCTGAGTGGGGCCAAGTGCGAAGACCGTGTGACCACGAGTCGAAGCGCAAGAGCGCGTGCAAGTTGCTGGCCGACGGCGGAGCGTTTGCTGCTCATCTTGGTTGCCCATGCGACCGCGGATGTGTTGTCGCACCAAACCGCTGATTGGATGAGGTGGACAGGCACGAGCCCCTCCAGAACGAGGGACTGGAGGAGGATGCCGGCCATTTCGAGGTCGTTGATGGTGAGCAGTCCCTCGTCCATGTGTTGGACGACCTCGGGCGGCCATTGAAGCCTCCACACAACTGGGCGGAGTGTGTTGGAGCCGGAGAGCCAGATGCCTCCTGCCCCGTGTTTGCAGGCGTCACAGAACCCAATGTAGTGTGGGAATTGGGGAACGAGTTGAGCACAGGGGGTTGGCCGTTTTCCCAGCTCGGAAAAGATTGTGCGCAGGTCCCGCAGGGCGTGGGCCTGGGGAGAGGCAGAGTGGATGCGGATGACGGGCTGTTCGAGCCGGTCGGCGGTTTTGAGGACCCGGTAGAGGGGTGCCAGCAGTGCGGTGCCTCCGGGGACGCCGAGGGCAGCGTGCTGGCACTTGCCCATGAAGGATCGAAACTCGGTGAGGGGCATGGGTCGGCCGTGGAGGAGCTGGTGGGTGAGCTCTCTAAGGGTCTGGATTTTCTTGGCGGGCAGTTCGATGGTGCGGTGGAGGCCGTCGAAGATCCAGCCTAGAATTTCTTTGCGGGTGTCCCACACGCCCTCCTTGTCAAGAACCAGTTTCTTGAGGGAGACGGGGTCTTGGCCCGGGTCGCCCGTGGCTGTGGGTGGTGGAAAGAGCTGGTGGATGGCATGGAGGAGGGCGCGACTGTGATGGAGGAGGACGTCAGGGTCGGTGCTCTGGAGCAGGGCACAGAAGTCATCAACGTAGACCTCAAAGAGGTGGAGTAGGGTCTCGACGTCGGGGGGGTGGCGTGGCAACTGGAGGAGTTGAGGTGGGATGGGGTCGATCATGTGGTGTTCGAGCGGATGGGGGGGCAGCTCGGGGCAGAGACGGAGGTCTTCGGCCACATCGCGGCCTGTTTCGGTGGCTGCGCAAAAGAAGGCTGGGCTGGATGTCCAGCCCATTTGCAGGGCAGCGGGGACGACGAGGAGGATGTCGTCCGGGTTGACCGGGCCGGGCGTGTCGGGGGATGGGATGGGTGGCAAGACGTAGCAAAACTGGAGTTCGTCGTCTTTGGGGACGCACATGCGCCAGAAGCCGTCCTTGATGTCAAGCTTGCAGAAGAGGAGAGGGCCGCTGTCGGGGTCCGCGGTGCCAACGGTGTAGATGAAGCGGTGGAGGACCTTGCCGAGTTGGTCCATGGCTAACCGCGGGGCAGTGTCTTCGTCCGTGAGTTCGTTGACGGACTTGGTGTTGTTCCCTCGTTGCCCTTTGTCGGAGAGGTCTAGGATCATGCGGAAGAGGCGGCTTTTGTGCGGAATTGCGGCAATGGGGCTGACTTTGACCTTGCGGAGGAGGCCCTTGCGGATGAGTGCTCGAACTTCCTTCCACGGGCGAAGCTGTGCAAGGCCGGCGTCGACTTTCTCCATGGCTTCGGCGTGCAGGGCGGCGGCAGCGTCAGCGTTCTCTGCGGATGGGTGGGCCCCGTAGGCGACTGCGGCGTCCAGTTGCTCGAGGGTCCATTCGTCGGCAATCTCAACGGGGCATCCCTTGGTTCCAAACTGGATTAGCATTTCCCCGGCGGGGTGGTTCTGCGCCAGGGGGCCAGGGAACATGAGGCCACGGGCAGGCACATGAGGGTTAGACTTACGTTGGGTTTCAGTGAGCACGTCGAAGAGTTCAGCCTGAGTGAGGGGGGAGACGGTGTTAGCAACGGTGTGCCGGCGGTGAGGGGACGGGCCCAGGCGTGCTGGGTGTTGAGGCGGGGGGACGGAGTGGAGGTCCCTCCGGATGGGGCCAGGGGTGGGTTGGGGCAGCGGGTGACCGTGGTTGACGTGGGGGACTAGCTGCTGGCGCTTCGGGTGGGAATTGGCGCGGTGGTTCAGCAGGCGGTGCATGCGATGGGCCGACCGGAGTTGTCGGGAGGCTGCGCGTGGGGAGGGGGGTCTGGACGTGGCCACCGGGAGGTGGGCTGTGCGTGGGCGGGTGGGGCTGGGTGGGGGCTGGGGTGCGTCGGTGACTGCCGCGGTGGGCGTGGCGGGAGGCGGGGGCCCACTGGCGGGTGTTGGACGCGGGACTGTGGGTGGGACCAAGGGGGGTGGGATGGGCGTGGCAGGTAGCGGGGGCGGCATCGCCGGCCAATGGTCGTGGGGAGGGGGTGCAGAGGGGCCGGGGGCAGCCTGCTGGTGTGCGAGGCTGGGGGCCGGCCGCCGGATCTGCGGTGGGACGCGCAGGGTGGCCTGTGGGGGCCCTGCGGCGGTGGGTGGCGCCGGAATGGGGGTGGGGCCCCATTCCGTGGCCCTTCAGAGGGCCTCCAAGCCCTGCTGGAGCTGCGCGGCCACCGTTGCGACTTTGTCGTTGTTGAGCTGCCGGGGGTTGTGATTGCGCTGGCAGGCTCGGCGGGTGCAGAGGCCTTTCAAGTGGAACTGCGCGCAGTCGGTGGAGCGGAGGTCAAGGGATGCAAGTGCGTTGTCCGCGGTGGTGCCGGCGTTGGCAAGCAGGCGAGAGATGGCTGCTGTGCGGCGCCGTTCCTCTGGCACCGTGCGCCAAAAGTTCTGCAGTGCGGTGTGGAAATTCCGGTTCCTGTGTTCCGTTCCTGGTGGTGCCAGTGGCGGCAGTGGGGGGTTGGCGGGGGGTGCGGCCTGGGAGTGCTGCCGGGGTGGGTTCCGGCCGGGTGCGACCGGGGGGGTTGCCGGGACCGTGGGTCGCAGGCCGGGTGGGAGCATTGGGGCGGGGAAGAATCGCGTCGGGGCTCTCACGACGGCCATCAGTGTTTGCATGTCCGGCGCTTTGCGGTGGATGGGATAGGTGGTGTCGGCGAATGTGTTGGTGCTGGGGATGCCGCCGACGTGGTCTTTCTCAAACCTTGTGAACTCGTAGATGATCTCTTTTGTTTTTGCGTCGGACCAGCCCGGGACCCGGTCGAGGTCGCTCAGGTTGACCTGGCGCATGAGGTAATGCAGGATGGCTCGTGCCGCCTCGGCCAACGGGAGTCCAGGCACAAAGAGCTGACAGAACGCGATGGTGCGGTTGAGGACGGCCTTGAGTTCGGTCCAGCTGTCAATGGGGAGGGGAGCCTTGCCTTTGAGCCGATTGATCTGGCCCGGTTGCACGGACAGGTGAAGTGTTGGGTCGTGTTGGGCTTCGTAGAGGTCCCGCTGCTCGCGCAAGTCGAGCTTGGGTCGGCGCAGTTGTCCTCCGACGATGGTGTCTCCGTAGGACGCGGCGGGGTTAATGAAATCCATGTTGCGTGTGCGGGTGATGAGGAGGGTAGGGTGGTCGAACCCAACGAAGTCCGTGCACGTGGCCTCTAAGTAGGGCATGATGTGGGTGGTCCAGAAGGGCACCACTTCGCGCAGGGGACAGCTGAGGAAGTCACGGATGATTTCCGGCACGTCGGCCAGGTACCGCCTGTTGGTGTAGAAAAGAAGCCGTTTCTTGTGCTCAATGGAGAGGGCGTTGATGCCGGCTTCACGGGTGAGGGCTTGGTCGAAAAACACGCGTTCCATGTTGCGGGCCCTGGCTTGGGCGTGGCGGGCTTCGAGGACGGCTTCGGAGTTGGGATTGGTGTAGTGACACACTTCCACGAAGGAGGAGTCATCGTCCGCTGGCTCCGCCCGAGTGTGCTGGGTGTGGGGGGCTTGGTTGCTTGTGCGGTTGGATGCGTCCGGTGGGCTGTTCCCACGCTGCGATGGCCGTGGGTCCTGGGCGGGAGGTGCAGCAGTGGGGTCTTGCGGTGGGGCATCGTCCGGTGGGTGGGCGGCCGCACCCTGCGGTGGGTGTGGCTGGTTGGCGCCGGGGGGCGGTGGTTGGGCCGTGGGATCGGGTCCAGAGAGGACGGCATTGAGGTCTTGCACCAACCACCGTTGGAGCTGGTTGGGGACTCGTTGTGGCTTGACGGGGAGGCAGCCGGCCTGTTTGCTAGTTCTGTTGCGGCTGGTGTGGGTGAGCAGGCTCATGATGGACCGTTGGAGCTGCTGTTTGGTGGGCTCGTCTGTGATGAGATTGACGTAGGCGCGCAGGTGGATGGGCAGTTGGCGCCAAGTCCAAGTGCCATTGCCGGTGGGACCGTAGAGTCCTGTGATGACCTGTTGCGTGAGGGCGCGGCCGAACAGGGGCACGGCTGGCACTGCGTCCACGGCTTCGTGGTCGGGCCGAGGAAAGGGGTCGGCTTGGACTGTGGCCGGGTCCTGTTGGCTGGCGGCGTCAAAGTCGGCCACGGCGTGATGCACGGAGCCAAACACCTTGTTCGGCGCGACGGGCACTGTCGTGGGGAGTTGGTTTGCATCCTGGCGGTGCCCAAAGCACAGCATGATCGGGTTGCGCCGGTAGGCGGCGTTGCGGTGCAGCAGTTCTGTCACGTCGGCCGGCGGGCGAAGCATTGCATAGGCTAAATGGAGTGCGCCGTTGCTGTTGATGATGAACATGGCCGGGCGTGGGCCGTGTGTGTCGGCGGCTTGTGCCAGTGCCTGGCATTCATCCGTGTAGGCTTGGATGCGCTGCTCCGGCGTTGCCGCGTAGAAGCCTTGAAGTTCCTGTTGGATGAGTTCCGGTGTGCAGTGCTCGTCGTTGATGCGTGCAGCTGCGTCCTGAAGGGTGCCTCGGCCAGTGGGCTCGGCGTTGGGGTCGGGTTCCGCGGGAGGCGGTGGTGGGGGTGCGTGGACGAATTGGGCGAAGGGCATTTTTGAAATTTCGCGATAGCCTCCGGCGCAGGGTTGCGGGGGGGGGGCGAGCCTGAATTGACGGTGTGGGACGTCGGTTGTGACTCTCAGCTGATAGTTGCCCAAAAGCGCAAGCTCGGTAGCAGGCCTAGAGGGTCTTTTCAATGTCGGAACGGCGCGCAAGCACTCCGCAGTGCTGTTCGTGGTTCTTCGGAGGACGTGTGGGTCCAATGCTTGAGTCGTTCGGGCCTGTGTGGGTCCGTTGAGAGCTGTGGGGACGGTGTGAGTCCGGATGCGGTGGAAGCAGTGTGGGTCCGTAGCTTGGGGGTCGTGCTTGGGGCCTGTGTGGGTCTGCAGGCGTGGCTTCGTTCTTGCTTCATTCAGTCACTAGTCGGCTTGGGTCCCGGATGGTTCAATCCCGGGTCCTGGGTCCTGGGTTAGTCACTGGCT
>JBCAUA010325875.1:0-19099 GCA_038406235.1 Peronia verruculata | reverse complement strand
TATCTATCTATCTATCTATCTATCTATCTATCTATCTATCTATCTATCTATCTATCTATCTATCTATCTATTTATACAAATATTTGTGTGAAGTATGTCACGTTGTCAAGATCCTATTCCAACATGATTTTTTGATGCTGACTATAGATAATACTAGCCGACTTTACAGCCGATATTATCTACATCCGATTTACTGATTGCGACATACTCTGATGCATCAAATAGGTCCGTGATGTTACATCGTTAAAAAAAGGATTAATTTTTATCCCAATAAATTAGAAGACTATTGCCAATTATCAAATTTACTTTACTTTCTAAAATTCGTGAACATCTTAATCCTTTGTTGTTAAAGGGAATACTCCAGTTGTAATAATCTAACAGAAGCCTTTCAATCAGAGATATATCTCTGCGTCTCACTGATGGTCGTTTCAGTGTTACAGAATTTCTATCCTCTATTTGCTTGATTTTTCTGCCCCATTTGATACTCTGCTCATTCCAGATTAATCTGAAGACTAACCATTGATGTGGCTCATCCGGAGCTGTGTTAGCATGGTTTACATCTTAGCTAACTGATGGATCTTCTTTGTTTTTTTTTGTTTTTTTTTTGTTTTGTTTTGTTTTTTGTCATAGATCATCACTTTTTTGGGGAGATTGTCACTTTTATGCCACTTTTTAAGTATGTAGTTATGCTGTTGCTTCTGTTTATATTCATGGGTATTCCGTGTGTGTGGATGTAAAACACATTTATTCTGTAAAATGCTTCGAGCTCTGCAGCGATGAGTCACTGTATTAAATGTTCTCTAAGATGCTTCCAAGTTCACGTCGAGCGTACTATATTTCGTTGATAAAGTATAGCATAATTACACATGCTCATTTTTTATTAGAGAGAGAGAGATAGGAAGAGAGAAATTGAGAAAGGAAACCTTCCACCTAAAAAATGAAAAAAAATTGTTTTGTCTAAGATTGCACCCCAAAGCAGAGGACTGTTGCCTAATATATAGTTCTAACATTTTTCTGTATCTCAGAGTTGTCTGTGTGAGTACTCAGTGTCTTGTGATTCTTACTGTCTTATTATTTATACTATTATTATTATTTGTGTCATTATGATTTATTTTTATATTTGTTCTTAATGCCCCTCCCTACCCCGTTTTATTTGCTTTTGTTTCTGTTACTCATAATGCTTATCAAATAGAAGCGACAAAAAGTGACTTTAAAACGACAAACGAGGATCATAAAATTTTTTAAATTTTATTGTTTTATCTTTAACAGCCTTTCATCTTACTGTGGACAAGGCTCATCCACCTAACCATCCCAAATTCCCAGACAGCAACATGCACAGAATTCAAAATTCAAACTCCCTCGCACAAAAAGCAATTTTTCTATAAATCCAAACGCAACAGCTAGTATATGTAGTGTATGTGTATTTGCATCTCTGACCCAACGAACGAGCTGTATTTCAATGGCTGGGGATCTCCAGCATTTGCAGTGTATATTTTATTTCTTCTGGTTGAATAGAATGTTTCATGCCCTAATAGAGCGATGGATGAAGAAGTTGTGCGGGGCGCACTCAAGGTGTTAAATGGGCCACCTTCAAATGAGCCCATTAAGTCCAGCTAGAAAGCATGTTATACCTCTTTCACAAGTTCTTTGACAACGCCACTGATTCTGCCCCAGTGTCACAGGAGACTATGTATATTTAACCACTAATCTAACAAAATGAACTTCCTTATTTCAGAGTCTCTCTGCAGACACCATGTTACGGGTAAAATGAAATCGGGCGCATATCGTATGGGACAGGATTGTTAATTAACAGTGGTATCGGGAGCCCTAAACATAGTGAATATTCAATTCTGGCTGGTGCATACATCAAAGAAAAAATATTTTTTTCTGATCTCTCTATGATATCGTGCATTGTGTTATCTGTAACTTCATAGTGATGACATCTAGATCCTACATGAGACACTGAAATGAAGAAATGAGGGGTGATTGGGGGGGGGGGGGATATTGTATCTGTTCGTCAACCAGGTTTCCTGATCTTCTGTTGATTTGATGGGCTCAGCCATGCCCATTTTGGAGATAAAGAACAGGTGTTTAGTTTAATTTAGTCATTTGTTTATCATTGTTTCAGAGGGGAAAAAAAAATCAAGCAGTGTTTTCTCTTTAACGATCGTTGTAGCAACTGTGTCTGTATCTGTAACTATTCCTTCGCTCGTTTTATTTGGTATGCCTCTCCACCCCCGCCCCTCCCTTCCCCCCTCGTCCCCCTTCCACCATCCCCCCCCCCTCCCCCGCCAGAGAAAAAAAAAATAACTTCCCACATTCATAATTCAGACGAACATTCCCTTCTCCTCAAGCCTATTTCAGTATACCTTTCATCAGGAAATCATGATTTTTTCCCAGTTTTATTTATTACATGTGTGTAAAATGTGTCAACGTATACCATTTATTTGCATAGAAATTCACCCCGTACGGATTTCAAACCCTCTGAGATTATATACCCAAGATCATACGCAATGGTAATGCCACTGTATCAAAAGGCAATCGCATTTTGATCTGCCTGTCCCACCAAAAAACTTCCTCATTTGTTTTCAGTCTTTTGGCAGTTTTAAATCAGAGCGTCTTTGTTGAGTGTGCAAAACTTCCAGGAGGTTATACTGGCAGGACTGGAGTTGGTGCGTACATTCAAGTCAGGATAACAAACATATCAAAGAGGATATTGGCATTGATCAAGAAGAATTTACATGTATCAACATATCTCTCTGAGGAATGTGAGTAAATGGCTTTTGTAACATTTACAATGGAAATATACATTTGCAAAGCACGTTAACGCTCATCAAAATATTGAAATAATATTATTTTAAAGCTAGATTTACATGTTAGAAAACAAGCTTCAGGAGACTTTGCTATAGTAAATGAAAGTAATACAGCAATAATATTAATGTTCGGACTCAACTCTGGTTATAATATATCTGAAATCCTTCCCTCACCGTCATACGTCACATCGGGCTGTCACAATCTTCTTCTACTGTGATATTGTCTGTGCTGTTTCAACCAGTTTTCTCATGCTCTCAGTTTCTGTTTCTTTAGCATCTCTCATGACCTATAAATGCTATCTAATTCATGTTCACAGATACTCAAAAAGAAAAAGAATTGTGACAAAAATCTGAGCTTATTATCAGAATGGAATACAAATTCCAAAAGCAGTTTATTTCCAGATCTCTAAGACATTCAGTAACAAAGCTTCGTTTCATCCATGCACCAAAATGATTTTAATAGATATGTCTTTCCAAGAAGGAATTGATAACTTCTTTAAAAGAATAGCAATGCCAGAGAGAATCTCTCTGGTTGTGCCAAACATTACTGAGCTAAATTCTTTAACAAGCCTGAAGAACTAGAGTATAATTATTTCATGTCTTTTTAATTGAGCCGGTAATTTATAGTTTTCTTTACTGCTGATAGTGATTGTTGAAGGATATTAATCTGTGCAGGAAAAATGACAGAATGAGTTTAAGTTCTACATCGGTCTGGAAACAGATGTGAATATATCAAGCTTACTATAGCTCTACATTCATGTTATGGCAACACGACAATAAATTAACATTATCAAGGCAGTTTTCAAAATGCATTTTCGTTGAAGGTGTAGTTTCACCTTTTGATATCTTATTGTTGTCGATGTGTACGGTACTAAACAGTATGAGTGACTTTACAATGTCATCGTTATAAACGTTGTTACATTTCCTTGGTCACGGAATCTGCATAACTTAGACATTTCAATTTATAAAGGATGTCCTTTTTTTTTAATTTTCCATTCCAGATCTTTGGTCAGGTGCGTTTGGAAACTTGGGACAATCTCTTGGAACTGTCAATAAGAGTCGGATCTGAAGAAAAGCAAGCCTGCTACAAGAAAGCGAACAATGGATTCTAGAAGGTTCGTTAGATGGTTTGCTGTCACTGTTTTTCTGGCTCCTTGCACACTATGTCAACAGAATCTGATAAACATGCTTGTCTTTGCTGGCTCCACTGTTGGCGGTCCCAAGAATGTGAAATTTACTGAGGATTTATTCACACAGTAAGTTAGTTAAATTTTTACGATGCATGAAGTTCTGGGAAGAGGAGGGAGATATGTATGTGTGTATGGGGGGGGGGAGGGGGGGGGAGGAGGTTTAAAATAAACAAGACTGAACAATGGAAGTATGGTGTATTGTTTGGTAATAATACTTCAAGAAATTTAGAGCGTTAAGTTGTGACACATACTAATTATACGCAAATCAATATTATACATACTGTAATCATCCTTAGCCCATTTCTGATGAAAACTGTTTTGTGCTCATTGAGTCATTGTGTTGGATATTTATTCACCTTCAGTGAGATCGTAGAATATGTGGTATCTCTTTGCTATACTGATGTAGGCATGCAACACAGACTGGAGTAAAATGCTTCAATGGGCTCTTCACAACTTCTGCGTTTTACGTTAATAATCGACTGTAACTGAAAGTAGCTTAAATCTTTTCATGTGTTTGTCAGTGTTTCCTAGTACGTGTATTAAGTTCTGACCATTTTGGACATGATCAATAGTAAATATATGTTTAGAAAACAAAAGTCTGATCAACGATTTCAAGATCACCTATCTCTATCTATTCTGTTAAATTGGCTGAAGATTGCTCGAATTTTGGTAAACTTAACACCAATACTTCATTTCTGGCATAAACAAGGGCGGAAATAGAGAGGAATCGCTTGGGTGGAAATTGCAGCCCTGCAAAATAATGGCGAAATGCCGGCTTGAAATATTGGTGTTGTTAATGCCAGTGTATAAACTATCCATTTACAGATTCTACAACTGCCTCTGCAATGATCAAGCAGTCACTTGCACGGCCTATTTGAGGCTGCCTACACAAGCCGTATACAGGATAGATAAACAATCCGATGCATCCAGTGATCCATATTCGTCTTTTTATCAATGCACAATGCCGCCTTCACTGGAGAAAATGGAGTGTAACAGACTACAGCAGCCAACAGCTCCCTGTGACAGCGATACTTTCTTTACATCCTTCACTCTGACTGGACAAACAACAAACTGCAGCTCTGGCTGTGTAGGCTTTGTCTGGAAGAGCGGCTCTGAAAGTTTGGATGATTCCCATCCTAGTCTGAACTTTAGCCCTTGTAAGGACCACTGCTATGGAGTGGTTTCAACCTTCACTGCAGGATCTACAATCACTAAGCCAAGAACAAAACCAGGAAGGAGCACTACGTCCAAAACACAGGCCTCGACATCAATAAATAACGTGATGTCTATAACAAGTCAAATGACAAGCACCGTGCTATATGAGTCGACATCTCCTGAAATGGACACCGATGCATCTGATGACAACATAGGTCTCATTATCGGTGTGGTCTTTGGCATTTTGGCAATAATTATCATCGTCTTAATCGTAATGTGGCCTCCACTACGAAAGCCAGACGAGCCTAAGGCAAAGACAGACATCGTTTTGAATAATATCAATGTGGCATTGAACAGTACAAATACAAAGGAGTCTACAGCTCACTATGTCAACAATTTCAATAATGTAAGTGAGCAGTGCAACGCCTTTGTGGCTGAACAAATTATACCAACTGGAGATGGCCTTCCAAGTGATGGCCACTGTTCAGTATGGTCTACAGACAACAAATATGATATCAGTGATCCTCTAAGCGTATTGAACCCCCTTGCTGGAGAAACAAGTATCGAGGATGAAAACAGGACAAGGGATTTTGAAGATATGGCTAGATGGAAAGATAATGGAAATAAAAAGACATTGCTCGTACCCAGCAATCATTTGAGGGTGTCTGTTGAATTTGGATACTCGAAGTTGATGGAGACTGAATCGGGAGATAGCCCTGTCTGCCTAGAGCAGTCAAATATTGTGGGACAAGATGTAAACCCAGACCAGGAACAGGGGGTGATGACATCCAGTGAGAAAGAACTGGGAAAGAAAACAGTGCAGGTAGTTTCGAGCAAAGACGAAATGCGAGGAGAAACTAACACTTATGGAGATTACGACCTCGCTGCGATGCCTGATGGAACTGAAGACACCAGACATACTACAGAGGTGGAAAGTTGCCTGAATAGTGATACAGGATCAGAGTGAGTGAAAGTGATAGCTATATATATTACCAGCTCGACAACGAGAGTTCAAAGGTTGAGCAGCTCACCAAGCCAGTCAACTTTACTCATGTAGAAAAGGAGACTGACGAGAAACTACACTCCACTGATTATGAATATATTGAAAGCGTAGATCAAGTGGAAGGAGCAGCTTTCAATGAACTGGGAACCCGGGTGAAGAGGGCACCTCCTGCAACTTGCCAGACTGACTACGAATGTCCCAACATTGACAATGATGATTAATCCACTATCAACGAAACCAGGCCTGAGTTAAGAACGGTTTACTCAAAACTTGGTGAGAAAAACAGGGAAATAACAAATCCGTACAATGTTTTACTCAAACTAAAACAGGACCCCAAAACAAGGAAGCTGCTTCCTGAACCTGCCCTCTCTCATGAAAGCGACAGTAAACATTCTAGTCATTTCCTTGCCCAACTTCATCTAAACAAACGAACCAATCCTATTGAGATTGTCGAGGTCAAACCACATTCTGGTAGGAATATCGACAATTCCACCCATCAAAACAACATTCCAAAGACACCACAGGGCAGATTATGCTGTGGTTAAGAAGAAAAGCACATCTAAAGAGGAGGCAAATCTTTACTTCGAGTTGAAGAAAGAAGAGGATACCGAGGAGTCAAACAACGACGCTGAAGCAGTGGATTACGCTGTGGTCAAAAAGGAAGGCAAATCAACTGACAAAGAAGAGGCTGATTATGAACTGGAGGTGGAGACAGATGCATCAACCACAAACAAAACCTTTCCAGATTATGCTGTGGTAAAAATAAAAGACAGATAACATTACCCATGGATTTCGAGCTGGATAAAGAGAACGCTGTTATAGATATTGGCCATAGTGGAACACTCACGGACGATACAGTGGTGACAGAGAAGAGAATAAATAACAATGAAAGTTCAAAGTTGACATGAATTTGTTCGCAAAACCTTCCCTACATGAAACTTATCAACGACCTTTGATATCGGTGACAGTTACTGTTGTCAATGGAGCATGAGAAATATAGTGATCGATAACTTTTAATGTTATAAAACGTTTTCTTTGGTAGACACCAGTATTTAACTGCTTGACCAATACCATATCTGTTAACTAAAGTTTGATTTTCACTGCATATTATGTCCATATGGTAATACATAGTTCAGGGTTTGTTGTTTTTTTTTTCCTTCGCTGTATTTTCTGCCTATCCCCCCCCCCCTTCCCTGCCAAAATGAAACGTGGATAAATGACTGCATACATAATAATATATAGAACAGTATTCTTTTGATGTAAAGTAATTAAAGAGCAGAATAATAAACAGTATAGTTGTAGATTTCATATTCTAATGAGCTTCTAGTTCTTCTGCTATCTGTCCATTTCTTGACTTGATTGATTTATTTACATTGACATATCTAATGTTTAATTATTCCCCCCCCCCCCCTTAGATTTGTTATAAATATAACAGCTTGACGTATGGTTCCAATGTCTCCTCCTCTGCTGCCCCGTTTGTTATTCTCTTGATATATTAACATGTGTATCTGCTGCACCGTTATCGGAGTTTTTGCTTTCCAACACCCATTCAACAATTTGCATATAGTATCCGTATAATTTTTTGGTATTGATGTTCTAAGTTATCATATTAACAACAACTTATACTTAAGAGAGGCGAGCATTTCTTTCTTATTAATTTCTTGTTCATACTTCTCAAAAAAAAAAAAAAAGACATCTTTCATATTAGTGACACCTAAGCCTACAAGGAACTAGTTAGTCACATAATGTGAAAGAAGAAATTCCACACTTCAAAATAAACTTCTTGTATCTAACTTAACACAGCAGTGGGATAGCCCAGCGTGTTTTATATAATACTCACTTCCCCGTTGTCGCGTTCCTTTGGTAACATATCTGTCAGATGCACTTGAGATAATACAGGTGCAAAGTCAAACTTTCGAATCAAGGAAGAGAAATCTTTCTCTCTCTCTCTCTCTCTCTCTTTCTCTCTCTCTCTCTCTCTATCTGTGTGTGTGTGTGTGTGTGTGTGTGTGTGTGTTCGTAAGGTGATTGTGTGTGTGTGTGTAATGTGAATGTGTTGGAATATGTGTATGTGTCCGTATCTGTGCAGGGCAGTCTCTTGTCAGGCCTTAACGTGACAATCAGCATTTCACCTAGCCAGGTTTATCACTGACGAATGCACTTTACCTTGTCGATGAATTTTTCAACTCTTTCTCCCTGCATACATGCCTATCGCCCTTGCCTTACATGCACTACTTAATTCACATAAAAAATACAACTATTTCGTCTCTACATAGCTCGCTCTTTAGCCTAAGGCTGGATTGAAAGAAAAACCAGCCAATCCCATTACAAATTTTCTTTAGTTCGATTTTTTATGACATATTCTAAGATTTGTACTAGGACACCCGGATCTTATTTAACAACCAGTCTGTGCACTGGAAAATAGACATTAGTTAATAAATTGAAATGAAAATCTAGACACTTCGAAAATTATTCATTATTTTAAAATTTCTATAAGATTCCTTTCAGAGGATGGAATTTTCATCGAATTAGGGAAAACACAGTCAAGATTTTTAAGTTACTTTGCCCCTTCATACAGACCACTGGAAAGGTTGAGGCAGTGCAATGGGGCATTTCGAGATCGGTCACATGACCGAGGCAACATCGCTCACATGTGGCTTTGTTTGTACGATGTGACAGGTTTGAAAGCTCATCATTGGGCAAGATGTGTCTGCCATGCGCAGAGCAAGTAAACAAATCAGCGTGTGAGCGAAAATCCTGGGTCATGTGATTTTTCTCGAAATACCTCATTAAAAAAGTTTTAAAATTTAAAAAAAATAAATAAATAAATAAATAAGTAAAACAGTACACATCCAGGAACAATAATTATTTCATTTTATTGAGAAAATGGCTACCATATTTTAATGTTATGAATCACTCACTTATATATACATATACATATCTGAAGTAATTTGTTTATCTAATTACTCTTTTATTTATTTATATTCATTTGATTGAAAAATGATTATTCATGTTCCTTCAAAAAAACATCTAATTATTTTGTAAATTGATTTAGTTAGTGAGTTATGCTTTTATTTACTTTACGCTTTTATATATTTATGCATTTATTTCGTCGGATTTAATTAAGAAATTATCAGTTCCAATGGACATTATGTTAAATAGCATTGAACAACATTCATATTATGTAAATAGAAGCTTTCTGCTTCCTTGTCACATGCAGAACATTTGCAACTTGAGTGTCGCGAACAAGGAAAGCTGGGGTGAACTGTTATTTTTAGGTCCTACCTCGGTTACCCCCACTTGCCTCACTCCTCTCCATCTCTCTGAGACAAACCATTCTGTTTGTGTCACAGATTTTGATAAAAATGTCACAAAGCTGAATAAGCAGTAGAAAAAAAAACACAAAGAGTAATTAATGAGTATCGTTTCTCACAATGTGGGCGTGAAAACCCACCGAGGCGCATTAAAAAGAACAGATGAGAATCCTTACGGATGACATGCTGCAAGTGTTGTAGAATATTGTGTTAATAGGGAGGATGATGGCTGTGATAATGCGGTAAAATTTCCTTTCAAGTGTCTAAAGTCATTTATTGAGTTTGGGCCCTACACAAACGTTGGCCATCATTTTTCTTCCTCTTCTTCTTCTTCTTCTTCTTCCTCTTCTTCTTCTTCTTCCTCTTCTTCTTCTTCTTCCTCCTCTTCTTCTTGTTCTTGTTGTTCTCCTTCTTTTTCTTCTCCTTCCTCTTCTTGTTAATACCATTATTATTGTTATTATTATCATGATTGTTGTTCTTATGCACCAAAAATTAAATTTGAATGTGCAAATAAAATTGTGTTGTTGTTGTTGTTGTTATTGCTGTTGTTTCTAATAATCCTTGCCATTCTGCTATATATCGAAAAGAATTTCAGTGAAATCTCGATAAGAATGGATTTGATCGTATTGAGACGTATTGGTTTCAGTTTATTTTGCCTTTGTTTTAAACAAGGAACGTAATTAAACTGTTGAGTTAAGCTTTATGTGGCTTTGCAGGAAACCCTCCGCGGCTTTTTTTCCAGGTCTTTCCTTTATAATTTAGATCTAAATTTTCTTCTCCTCGGAGTTTATGAGATTAATGCGCTAGAATAATGTATTAATTTGTTTTTGGATTGGGAAAGAAAGTCACATTCTTTCCAGATTCATTCACTAGCTGTGTTTCAATGCTGCACGGCATGCCACAAGCATACAATAGCTCCCAATAAACTTTTCAAAAAAGCTTTCTAAGCTCAAAGGTTCAATGATATTGAGTTCCGTTTACATCAAAGATATTCGTGCTAGTCTAATGTAATAAACTTCTTCATTTTTACAAGTAGTTGACAGTGATAAAGCGGAGTGTCTTCTTCAATATATAAATCCAGGTGGTACTGGTAGAATTAACTTATGGCGCCGGCTATTTGGGCCTACTGGTGCAGCTAGACCCGGGGGTCTATCTGGGCCTATTTTTTCGCTTCTTTCTCTCTGTCCGTGATTAAGAAAGTTATTTTATCCAGTTAGTTATGTAACATGTCGGGAGGGAAGGCTACCCCCACCCCCTCCCCCCCCCCACCCCAACTGCGAACAGACGCTCCCATGTGCGAGCCAACAAAACATTGTTTCGCCTTTACTTTGTGGTGCAACTTTTATATTTTCCTATGCTTCCTCATTGCAAAACTAGGCCCAGATAGACACTCCGTTAACTTATTCACAAAGTCAAGTTATCTGTTTAACTGGGATTTCCCTTTTGCGGAAAGAAATGTTACAGTTAGTTGTTAGCGCCTGTCGATACATAAACGTAAGTACGTGTCTTTATAGTTGCAATTTCTTTTCAGATGCATAGCTATTCCTAATACCAGGAATGGTAAAACATATCAAAGTAAAAATAATCTGTTTGGAAAACAAATCGAGAAATCTGCCATTGATATCCTTGGACATCGATATGAGGGAATAAATAATACTGACAAGGAGTAGTGGAAAAAAATTCAATGTTTGTGTCAACTTTGTTTAGAAATAATTACCCGTTTACTGCCTACTCTGTTGCCAAAAATTATTTTTAAAAAAACAAAACAAAAGAGTGGAAAAATCGGAGCACTGACAGGAGCAAAATTAATGTATGTACTGTTCATGATCTTTCACTTGTTTTTAAGAGTAAATTATTCTTAGATCGTAAAAGTCTTTAGAACCAATGCGCAAAAGCTTAGTTTCTTAGGGACTTGTCTTTGCAACGGCCACAATGTCAATTCTGACATCCTTTAGAACAGGAATTGACAACTTAGAATTGGGCAAGACACTCAGTCGGTTTCATGAAGTACTGCCCAGCTGGAATTTACTGCAAAGCCGGATATACCTGTTTTACCATATTCTTTGTTTTCAGTTGCTTTATTAGGATACTCATCAGTTTCGGACCATTAGATTAGTTTTTGTTCCATGTGAGTTCGATGCATCCTTGGAAAAAGTACAATTATATGGAATGTATTTACCAGTTGCTATTATTAGAACTATGACAAATCACAGAAAACATGCATTTCAAACTGTTATTTTAACGTGTCGTTAACAATTGAATAATATGTATTTATTGTGAGACAGACTCGGATTAAAAACAAAAAATTCTCTAAATATTTGACAATATTATTCAGTGCATTTTTTTCCCTCAAAATAACATTATATTTTTCAAACAGATTGCTTCGTGTTGCTTTTCAGAATACACTGGAAATGTGAGTCAATGTACCTCACCTGTCATATCTGATCGTTAATGCCGTTGACGTTGCCCTCAATCTCAAGGGAAGGCCTAAATAAAGTAAAGCAAGGCTACTACAACCACCACAAAATGGATCACAGGAGATTCATCATATTATGGCTTGTTGTTAAATTTCTTATGATCTCCAGAGTAATCTGTCAGCAGGATACGATAACCATGAACGTTTTACTTAAAACAGCAGTGTCGGGCCCAAAGCATGTACAGTTCACAGAGGATTTGTTCATAGAGTAAGTTATCTACGTATACGTGATGTCAATTGAATGGGTTGGTCTGTGTGTGTGGGGGGGGCGGGGGGGGGGGAGTTTCAGAAGAACATAATGAGAAAATCTTTATTATGCTTCAAGAATAATTAAAATTGCTAAGGTATCTCTCTTTCTCTCCTGCCACACACCCACGTACACACAAATACACGCACATACACACACACTTACAATTAAGTGTTGCAATAATAAACCTGTTTCCCGTAGTCAATAGCAGTTCATGCTCTCCTACACTACTTGAGCAATGGTGTGCCATCAGCAGTCCTGTGAGCTGATAAAATGTCCATTTAAATCTGTCAGGTTACTCATGGTTATTGTAGTGATGTTTGTATATTTAATTTTGAGAACTACGTTGTAGTCTCATGAATAAGGTATCACATTCTTCTTCTTTTGAAAGAAGGAAGGCACAGAATAATACTTAAAAAGAGTGCAATTTAATATTTCTTGTCTTGTACACATACCAGTTACAAGAAGCACCCCCCCCCTAGAGTTATCATTATTTGCTATAGGACCATTGTCCTAGTCCTCAAACTCAATTTGATTTCCTTGCTTCTTCGGTATTCTCAGGTTCAGACCAATCCGAAATTTCTGCAATTAATTTACGTGTAGGAGAAATACTGGGTACGAATTCGCAGGTAACTTTCTTTGTCCTATTTCTTTGAGTGATGACTCTTTGAGACCTGGTAGTCACAGGATGGTAAATTTAAAGAACAGAACAGGTCAAATTTAGAGGCTTTTCTTTTTCTTAACGTCGAGGAGAAATTGGCATGTTCCATGTCTTCTCCTGAGATTGCATAAATGGGAAAAAAAAATGAATGGAATAAAATGAATACTTCGTACAAAATGATTGTGAAGTATGGTCATGTGATAACGAATGAATAGTTTTCATCAACGTGCACAACTTATGTGTTTACAGATTTTACAAGTGTTTATGCGATGATCAAGCAAGAGACTGCTCAGCCCATTTCGGCGGATTTCAAAATCAAAATGTAAGACGCATAGAGAAAACGGTATATAATACGAATGATGTCGGCCTGTATTCGTCATTCTATCACTGTACTGTACCGAATTCGCCGGACAAAATGGTATGTAACAGACTACATCAACCAACAACTGAATGTGACAGTACAACACACTCTACATCCTTCACTCTGGCTGGACAAACAACAAACTGTAGCTCTGGCTGTGTGGGCTTTGTCTGGAAGAACAGTGAAGAAAGCCTGGATCATTCCCATTTCAGTCTGGACTTTAATATTTGTCGAGATCATTGTTATGGACTCGTGACAATCACAGAAGCCACAACAGCCACAAGCCAGAGCATAACTACATTGCCACGGGATCACCACTCGCCTACAATGGACACCAATACATCTAATGACAATACAGGCCTCATTGTTGGTGCAGCCGTTGGCATTTTGGCAGTTGTTCTTATCGCCATCATCGTCTTTATCATTTTGTTGCGTCGACGTCGAACGTCACTCAAATCGAGGACAGACACTGACTCTGCCTTCAACAATCACTTTGCCACCTCAGACGATAGAGTAATAAAGAATCCCACCGCTCATTATGTCAACGGTTCCATTAATGTTGTTAAAGAATCCAGTGTCTCCGTAGTTGAACAAATTCTAACACCCGGAGATGTCCTCAAAAGTAAACGACAGCATGCTGTATGGCCCACAGACAACAGACACAACACAATGACAGGGAATCCCCCAAAGGTATTGAAGCCACCTGTAGCCGCAACAGATAGCAACATTAAACATAATATCCGCAGAGGCATTGCACTTGAAGTGGTAACGAGATCACAAGTTAACGAAAATGTGAGGGCATTGGGTGTACCCGATGACAATTTTGGGTTATCTGACGATTTTGGATATTCGAAAGTAAGAGAGTCTGAATCACTAAACAGTTCTCTCCAATCCCACGAAAGAAATACGACTGTACAGGACACAATGGCTGACCAGGGACATGTGGCGGTGAAAATCAATAACAAAGATTTGAGAGTGAAGACAGAACAAGAAAGTTCGAGCACGGGTATCACACAAGGAGAAAGTGGTATTGAGGGGGATTACGATCTCGTCACGATGACTGATGACAACACTGTGGGCATTGAAGATATCAACCGTAGTTCAGAGGCTGGGAGAGGACTGAGTGATGACACAAGTGCCAGAGCGAATGCACGTGATAGTTATGGTTATTACCAAATCCACGACGAGGTTTCTATGGTTGAACAACTCACAAAGCCAGCGAATTTCACACATGTAGAAAAAGAGACTGGCGCGCAATTACTTGCCCCTGACTATGAATTTATTGAAAGTGTAGATCAAGTGGAAGGAGTAGCTTTAACTGAATCGGGAATTCCAGTAAGGAAGGCATCACCTACGGCTGGAAATTTAAAGAACGTTTGTCCCAGCATTGACAATGATGACTATTCTACTGTCAGTCCTGAGTCGATAGGCATTTATTCAAAACTTGGTGAAAAAAGGAGGGAAATAACAAATCCTTACAATGTTTTACTCCAACCAAAACAGGACCCCAAGACAAGGAAGCTGCTTCCTGAACCTGGCCATTCTCCTGAAGGCAACAGTAAACAATCAAACCACTCTCTTACCCATCTGCATCTACACAAATCAACCAGTCCTATTGAGATTGTCAATGTCAAACCACGTTCAAGTAAATATAATGACAGTGTTACACTTCAAGAAAAAATTCCAAAGACACCACAGAGCAACCCAAAGCCAGATTATGTTGTAGTTAAAAAGAAAAGCACATCTAAAGATGAGAAACATCTTTACTTCGAGTTAGAGAAAGAAGAGGATGCTGAGGGCTTAAGCAACGATGCTGAAGCAGTGGATTACGCTGTGGTGAAAAAGACAGGCAAAAATTTCTACAAACAAGATGTTGACTCTGAACTGGAGGAGGAGGAGGCTGATGCTTCAATCACAAACAAAAGCATCACCTGTGTCCCATCCTCATAAGCCGACGATATAAAGAAGTAAATAACATTTTCTGGTGTTTTATCTAATCTTTGCAACACAAAAACTGACAACGGCCACCATTAATTACTACACACCATCATTGTCTACTTTATAAATGATAGTGATCTTTTGTTTCAGAAACGACATTACTTAGTTAATCTTGGGTCTGTATTCTTAGAATGCATGAAATATTGGATGATAAGCTTCATGCTTCATCAAGAATCATTTGTTTGCCCATAAATAGTAATAATGATAGAATAAAATGTGATAAAATGACTTCATATTATAGTGTCAGTATTGTGATATGAAAGAAATAATAAACAGAACAATTTCAGTGATAATACATTTCATGTTCTATGAAATTACCAGCTCTTCTCTTGCTCTGGCCATTTCTCGATTTGATCAATTTATTTACATTGGCATGTCCATAGAAAATGTTTAGTTTTTTTTGTTTTTTTTTTTTAGATAAGATAAATGTTATATATTAGCTTTATGTTCGGTTGCAGGTCTGCTCATCTGCTGCCCTGGCTTGTTATTCCGGTGTTTCATGCTCGTAATAATACCAACATGTGTACCGGCTGTACCATTATTTTTACCTTTGCTTGTCAAAACAATTTAAGCTAAACAAGTTACATATAACAATATAATTTGTTCTGTTATTATTCTGAATTATAACATTGATAAAATTAAACGTAATTAAGAGCTTACTACTTTCGTTTTCGTTGTCTCTTTGAAAAAAAAAAAAAAGATCCTTCATGTTAGTGATAACGTAAGCCTGCATGACAAGGAGCAGTTGAAGAAAATATTCCTTACTTCAGAATAAATGTCGTTTTTAGTGTCTAACTTCAACAGAACAGTCAGGTAGCCCAGCGCATTACATATTCACTTCCTTGTTGTCGTATTCCTTTGATAACAGCTATGTCTGGCAAATGCACTTGCGATAACACAGGTACACAGTGTAACTTCCAGTTTCCAACCAAAGAAAATAAATTTCACTCTCTCTCCCTTTCTCTTTCTCTCTCTCTCTCTTTCTGTGTATATGTATGTGTTTCTGTGCACAGCAGTCTCCTGTTAGGATTTGCAATAACAACCACCCTTTCACCTAACCCGGTTTATGATTTATGAATGCATTTCACCTTGTCCGTGATCTTTTCAACGCTGCCTCACTGCAAACATTGCTATCGTCCCTTTTGCTTGTTTGATTGTTTGTTCTTTGCCTTTCGTTCATGCACCAGTTAACACAGACAATGAGAGTACATATATTTCGTCTATGCACAGCTGGCTCTTTGGCCTGAGGCTTGATTAAAAGAAAAACCAGCCAATCCCATTATAAATTTTCCTTACTTGGGTTTTGTATGACATATGGTAAAATTGTTTTAGGACACCAGGACCTGATTTAACAATCACTATTTTAATATTTCTGAAATTTTCATTGAATTAAGGAAAGCACTGTAAAACATGTCATTTATTCCCTTCTATCACATCATAAAATAATTTCTTTTTTTTTAAACCCCGCATACAGACCACTTGAAAGATTATGATAGTAGAGTTTTAAAAAAATGGAAATAATAATCTTTAAAAAAAAATGATGCACATCATACGGGTGGGAAAAATCTTACCAAAAAAGAAAGTGCAACAAAAAGAGGAAACAAGAAGTTTTATGGATGACTTGCTATAAGTCTGTTAAAAAAAGAGTTTTAATATGGAGGATGGCGGATATAATAATATGATAAGCTTTCCTGTAAAATGCCTAAAGCCATTTGTTGAGACTGGACACTATCAAAATTATGCTTACCATCATTCTTCTTCTTCCTCTTCTTCTTCTTGTTAATATTATCATTAATATTATAATTATTACTATTGTTCTAATACAATAATGTATCAAAAATAAAAATCAGTGTGGAAACTGTGTTTTTGTTGTTATTGTTTGTTTGTTTGGTTTGGTTTGGTTGCTGTTGTTGTTCTTGTTGTTTGCTTTTGTTTGTTAGTTTGATTTTATGTTTAGAGCTATTTTATTGTTGTTGTTGTTGTTGTGTTGTTGTTGTTGTTGTTGTTTTGTTGGCTTTTTTGGTTGTTGTTTTTATTTCTGTTTTGTTTTGTTTTGTAATAATCCTTGCCATTGTGCTGTGTATCGAAAAGTGTTTCGGTGAAATTTTGCTAGGAATGGATTTGATCTATCAGGCAGGATGGTGTCAGTTCATTTTGCCTTTGTATTAAATAAGGAACTAATTAAACTGTTGAGTGGCTTTGGGTTTTGACGGAAAAAAAGAATGTGAACATCCACAATGAACAAATTGAAAACAAGAAGTACATGGCTATTCCCAGGTAAACAGACATGGTAGAATTCACAACAACGTCATAAAATTGAGAAGGTGAATATTAAAAAAACACTAGTAGAAAGAGCTTATTTTTTTAAAATCATACGCGATTTTATTTAAAAAGTGAACACTAACGGATGAAAACTTTATAGATAACGAAAAAGTAGAAAAAGTTAGTCTCGATACGTTTTTATTACATCGATTATTTTAAAACTTACTGTATTGTTTAATATTATTATTATTGCAAGGCAATGTTGTTCCACAGCAATTGCAATTTTTTTTTTCATACAACATATTTACCACATAACACATTTCTCTGTCTATTCCATCCATCCATCAATACAACCATTCTCTATCAATGCATTCATCCATCCATTCACCCGTTCATTAATTCATCCATCCATCTATCCAGTTATTCGTCCACCCATTCATCCATCCATCCATCCATTGATCCAAACTAACATAAGTACACAACTATACAGTAAAAAGCAAACTGCAGATAAATTTGGTATTATGAGCTCAGTTGTTTATTTACCGACATATAAAATAGTGATGTGATATGAAAATGTGATAGGCAGGTATGTGACACCAGTATCAGGCTATCATCTTTTGTAAGCTATGATCAGAGGTGCAGATAGTGCAGAAGATATTAAAATATTTATTACCTGTTATCGCTAGTATTGTATTAGTCATTAAATATCTCTTATTGCAAACCATTATCTACGACTAGTACACCCACTGCTGTTATTACTGTTTCGATGGTGTTGTTGCTGCTCTCTTTATCACCTCAGCCAATAACACGACTGAGGACTCTACAACAGTGACACGAGCCACCATTGTGATCCTGCCAACTGTCACAACATTATCTACATCACTGTCAGCCATGCACCTCGACTCTCCTTCTGTATCACAATCACAACCAACAGCTAAGTTATCTAATGGGACAGAGGTGACTATATCAGCTCACAAGTTGTGAGTTAAACGTCGAAAATACAATCTCCCTATCTATACAAGAGCATTAAATTTTAAAGATATTGACATGAATGTACGTTTAATCCTGAAAGTTTCAGAGGAAATGGCTGAAGTGTTTTTGTTTCTAGAAAAGACACCAGCTCACACTCAGGAATTGATAGGACACCCGCCACAAGACAATCTATGATACATTCATCGTTTCTGTATAAGATTGTGAGGTGAAAAGTAACTAAGATGAAGTGTGTTTGAGCAGACTGACTGCCGACATTATCTAGGGTTAGCAAAATAGTTAATAGAAAGAAACGTATAGCATGTATGCAGTCACTATGTTGTCATTGTATTAGCCTGTATCGTGGAGGATCATTATACAAAGCTGTATATCGCTGGTGGAGTGATGAAACCTCGTAACCTCAGAAACGAAAATTTTACAGGAGAGACAAAAAACTGATTTACCATTGAACAAGAAGGTCTGCACGAACCAAACTCGCTACAGATGTATGAAAACACATTTGAAACTTGATTACTACCAAGAAATCACTTTTATATAACTTATATGGCTGTCCTGTGGGATGCGAGGTTTCGTTACATTATTTTTGTCGTGATGAAACCACGTAACCAGCGGGCGTGAGGGTTGCGAGG
>JBCAUA010325764.1:0-16473 GCA_038406235.1 Peronia verruculata | reverse complement strand
CCCCCCCCCCCCCCCCCCCCCCCCCCCCTACAATATACAAATGCTCTGCACTATTTCGTTATTATTCAATTCTTGTCGTCATCGTCCAGAAAATTATCACTGAGGGTGGCCATTGAGTGGCAATGCCAATCATGCCAATTTTGATTTTCTCGCCTTGGGCACTTTTAGTGTGACTGACTAAAACAATTTTGTACTTTATCTCAGCATTTAGAAATACATAATAGATGATTTGCCATGTAGCATATCCACAAACGTCAGACATTTAGGTGCTGAAGCGAACAAGAGCAACTGGATTCCATTTTCAGCAGCACAACTGATAACAGTCAAAACGAGATCTATCTGCCTCACACCTCGAGTCTTGTAGGCTGCAAACTTAGGAGAAAGACAGAGTATCAGTCAATGAATGTTTAAACTGAGAGAGTAAAGCTTACGTCACCATTTTAAACGATTTGCTCTGCGTATATAGAACATGTTTGACGTCATCATCGACAGTGTGATACTACCTAATTATCTGTAAGAAGAGGGAAATGGCTGGGATCCGCTCACAAGAGCGCTCAAATCGGCAAAGCCAACAGAATAGCAACTGTTGAACATTTTGCGCGGACAGGAAAGGAAGAACAGAGCCAACCAACCACCAGCAGTATGCAGCATTTAATTCGGTCCTCAACTACCTGAGCATAAACAGTGCTCAAGCCCAACTACAAATGACTGAGAGGTCGTCGACGCTGGCGAAGGACGAATAACAACAACTTTAATTAATCTTTCACTGCCGGGAATATATATGTTCATTTCAGTGTCTTTTCCATATCAAAATCGACGACTCTTTCCCAAAACCAAATGATCTTTCTTACCAGTAGTACTTTACTCTACTTTGATGTGCTTCTTATAATTAGGAGCCAAATCTAAATATTTATATAGCCTACTGTCTCAGAATTATCTTAGTTGAGGTCTTGCCAGTCAAAAGGTTAACCAGATTTGAGTTTGTCCAGAATCTCAGGCAAACATATGTTCAGCTCTGAATGTCACGATTCTATTCATGTCTGTCACAAATTAGTTGATTAATTTTGTCATGCTCGTTGTGAAAGGAAATGACGGCAGCAAATTGGCAATCGTGACTGAGACTTGTTTATTCAGTTTGTAATTAAGTCTCAGGATACAGTCGTCTGAAACGGGAAATTTCCAAGAATTTGCGTATTTTCCTGCAGTTTGACTTCCTTGTTGTCACATAGCAATATAAGCTGCCATGGTCTTTTTTTTTTAATGCTATTTGGATAGAGGGAGGGTGGAAATGAAGATAACGACTAAAAGAGAAACAGGGAGGAAGGGAAGAAGGGAGAGAGAGAGGGAGAGAGAGAAAGAGAGAGAGAGAAAGAGTCTAAAGAGAGAGAGACAAAAAAAAATGGAAAACAAAATGAGAGCAAATCAGAGCGACAGAGAGAGAGAGAGAGAGAGAAAAAAAAAGAAGAGGGAGAAGAATAGAGCCAGGGTGGGATATAAAGATAACAAGAGAGAGAGAGAGACAGAGAGAAAGAGAGGGAGAGAGGAAGGTGAGAAGAAAAGATAGCTTTTGATCTGGAAAAAAGAAAGAAAATTAAAATAAAAAAAAATACTGGAATAGCATGAAATGTCCGCAGCAAAAAAAAAAAACAAAAAACAAAACAACAACAACAAAAACAACAACAACAACAAAAACAACAACAACAAAAACAAGGAGAGGAGGAGAGGAAAGGAGAGAGTGAGAGAAGAATTTTAAAAAAAAAAGTAGGCATGAAAGAAAAAACGTCATAGCATATTCGAGGATAAGATGAAAGAGACAGAGAGAGAGATAGAGAGAAAGACAGCGAGAGAAAGAGAGATAGTATCACTGTCTGCGGATTTTACTGAGAGTCACAGGTGGCCAGATCTGAAAGACCAGCTTTAAACAGGGTGCCACTAATGGATAATGGATTGGCTTTACTTACGTCTCAGTACACGGCTCTGTCTCAGGTAAACTGCTGGCTTACCTCCATTACACTGTAACTTGATTACACCTCAGCAGGAGATACCATTGTGAAATGCTGGTATATTTGACTTTGGATCATCCCTTGGTTCATGCAAGTCCACACAGACTAGGACGGTGCTACAGAATTTAAACCAATAAAGAGAGACTTAAATGGAGATGCAAATGAGAAAAATAAAATAAGAGATCGTTGTGCTCAGTCGTATTACTTCCCTTTACTAGACACAAGAGGGATTGAACAAGCAGTGTAAAAAAAAAAAAAAACACACACACACACACACACTTTTGAGCCCTTTTGCTTGAAACATACACCATGAAAATTTCAGCAAAAAGAGAATGTTTTCTTCAATTGTTATAATTTTATGAAATGTTTTGGCGATCAGTCGTTCGAATGGCAGGCAGTAAGAGCATTTTTTCCTCTTTAAACTGCTTGCTCAACACATCTCTCGTCTGGCAAAGGGAAGTAAAAGTCTGGTCAAAATGGTCCCCTTTTACACAAATCCCTCTTTTGGAAAGAGCAGATAATCTGCGAGGCGATCTCCCATTGTAGTAAAAATTTGCATCTGCAAAGTTACTCTACATTTTAGTCCAACATTTCTACTTTCAAGAACAGTAATTGAATGGCTCATTGATGGAGAAAAGGTATATTATTTCTTCAGGATCCAAAGCATGAAACATCACTTTAAAATTCCATTTCTTCAAAATTAATGTTTCCCTCACAAACGATCTATAATAATCTTGAACCTCAAAGACTCTTACAGATGTGTCCCGATAAATTTACACCTATCAGTTCTAGTATTTATCTGTCCAGCAAGGTAATCTCTGCAGTTTCAGATATTAATTTGGCATATGTTTTTGTACGAGCCCATATAAGAAACTATTAAGGCTGTTGAAAGTTTCTAGTTTGGGGCATCGCTGTGATAACCCCGCCGTCACGTTAATATCTACAGAAGTTTCCATGATTAGTGCAACCTAACGTGTATAACCTTAACTCCTGAGTATAATGTTGTAAATGTGCTGCTGACCAATAGTATATATGCAACCTAAAGGTAAGGGTTATCTAGAAGGCGAATACTATTTAAAAGCGTGGTCTGTTTGGTCAAAAAACTTCTAGGTAGAAATTTTAGAGTTTTGGCAATGTCCTCGAACTTCGGCGTCTCTGCCTACCCAATACCCATCACCCGATTTTCTAAATGATAAGATGTACACATCAGAACGTCGAAATATATTCACCGTTGTCCAGGATGCGAGGGGACCGATGAATCACTAAACAAAGAAAAAAAGGGTAATCCCTCAGCAAGATTCGATCTCGCGACATTTTCATCAAGGAGCAGAAGTCTAACACATCTGTCCCTCCCCCCCCCTTTCCCCAGGTAAAGATATATATGGGTTTGTCTTAAAAGAGGTTTCATATTTCCTATTGATGCTACACGAATTCTAATTTGCAGCCATGCACTGCGCTTTGTTGTGGCATAACTAAACAGCCCACACTCAGGAAACTTTCTGCTTTCTTTCTTGCTTTCGTTCTTGCTTTATTGTTTTCTTGCCTCTCTTTTTCTCCCTCTCTCTCTCCTTGTTTTGTTTGTTTATTGCCTTCTATACGACCTTCTCCGGTCACCCTCCTAATCCCTACAAAACATATATATCTCACGAAGTACAGTTAAAAAAGGATGCTAAATGTTTCGAGAAGTGATTTGAACAGATTGGCGACATGATTACTTACCGCTGTCTTAAATCAAACATAAAGTAATTTTCAGGCAGTAAGGCCTATCGACACAGATAGATAGATAGATAGATAGATAGATAGATAGATAGATAGATAGATAGATAGATAGATAGATAGATAGCAGAAAGCAAGAGAAAGAGAGAAGAAGAAGGAGAAGAAGAAGAAGAAGAAGAAGAAGAAGAAGAGGAAGAAGTCAGAAGGAAAGAATAAGAGAAGGGAAAGAAAAAAAGAGGAGATGGAGCAATAGGGAATACAGATAAGATATGAGGAGAGAGAGAAGGTGAGGATCAGAGGGATGACAAACAAGGTAGACAATCGATTGGCTGTCGCCAGACAGGGCCGAGAACTCTTGCGTTGCGGTTTCTGATCGGGCTCTTCGCCCTTTATTGTTGCTGTACACAGCTGTTTTGTATGCCGGGCTTTTTTTTTTTTTTTTGTGTGTGGATCTTAATCACAATAGCGGCACCCTCCTCTTGGACCAAGCCAAAGACAATCGCATTAAGCTTGCATTCTCTTGTCTAGATTTCCAAAGGGTTACATTTTTTCCCCTTTCCATCTAATTCTTTGTTTATGTGTTCATTCATTCTTTTTTTTTTTGGGGGGGGGGAGGAGGAGGAGGGGAAGATCTGTCTCCGATCTTGGCCAGAACTTTCCGAACAACAGCGTCGTGTTCTATCGAGGCGCCAGTATTCCAACACCCGCCAGTGTTGCCAACGTTACTTGCGATGATGAGGACAGTCTTATAATTACGATATTTTTATTGATTATCAATGCACGATACCTTGCACAAAAGAAAGAAAAAAAGGTCCACCAACTGGGCATTTGATTTAATCTGAATACAGTTCAGTCTATTTCACTTTGCAAGGACAGAATTACTTTCCACTGGAGAGATCATGCTGACTTCATACCAACCTGTACTTTGCTACAAATAGATGAAGAGATTTTGCCTTCTTTAACTTTGATAGTCGAACCAAAACTTCACATATGGAAACGCAAAAATACAAATCTCTTTTAGTTTCTATGTTTTTGTTGTCTCTATTTGTTATGGTTGTTTTCTATCTGTTGCTGCTGTTTATTGTTGTTTATCAAAAGTGCTATTTCATCTCTGAAGGTGCTGCAAGTTGGCATTTGTTGTTTCTAGGAACTTACTAATCGAGAGTCTTAGATACAGAATAGAGTTCATCCATATCCTGGGAAATCCCATCCACCCATAAACTTGGCTTTGTCTTGGCCATTCTAGGCTCTCTGTTTTGCCTCACTTTTCATAAACATATTGAACCTAGATGCCCACCGAATTGTAATAGTAGTGAGCCATGTCAATGCTTCAACGACATAGGAAAACACCTGACGTACTTCCAAGTTGAGTTTTCTCGAGTCTTGTATTTTACAATTCACTTCTGCTCTCAGGCACATGCTGATCAAGATGAGTCAATGTTTCTTGACCCGGCTTTGTTCTGATACTATTGGTAATGTTTTTGTCTAAATAAATATGAGTACATTGCACATTGTTTATTGTGTCTTATCAACCGTCCGTGAATAGAGCTTTGCCTCTGAGAACAAATAAAGTCTATTTTATGTTATTTAATCTATTGTATCTTACATGGGGAAGCAGTTTAAAAAATATTGCATATGTAACAGGATTTCCACCTTCCTTATAATCTTGCTTTCGTCCCCTCCGCACTTTTCGGTTCTAAAGAAAAACAGCAACAATAGCAACAACCGACGAGCGAATAGCCTTACGTTTGTTGAAACATCTGACCTCTTGACCCCAGAACACAAAACAAAAATAAAACTGGTTTCCAGCCAGTTGCCTGAAGGACCGATATCACTCTGGCCTTTGGACCCCTGACTGTCGGCCAATTAGTCTGGCAGCCAAGACCAATAGAAGGCGGGCAAAATCTGACCTGGAGTTGTGAGAGGAAACTTCTAGCGCAAGCCAATTACTCGTTCACACAGTGGGAGAGGAAAGTTAGAAAGAGGTGGGCCGCAGTAGGATTTGACTGAAGATTCAATGAGGCCTGGCTATAGATAGTATTGGCAAGACTTTATATTATCACTGTCACCCTGTAATGTACACACAGCATTCGTGTGCGTATCCACCCACGCGATTCTCACCCGATTATCCCGACGTCACATCAGTCACACCGACATCGTATCTCTGTCGTCATAGCATACGTTCATTTGTGTTTTTTACAAAGAGGGCCAGGTTCGATGAGTTAATAATATGTGGGGCCCGACTATTCAGCCTGCCATTATTGAAACCATTAACATTAAATGCAAACGTAATTTTTACTACAAAGTGCATTCTTTTTATTTCACACAGAATTAAATAGAAAAAAAAAGCTGAACACGATTTTACCAAAATCATTCTGCGTTTCAAATCTGACGACTACATAAAATGAAGAAAAAGTCTTACCGGATAACGAGGGGGGGGGGGGGGGGGGCACAACTTTGGGTGAGATTAAATATAATCCCCTAGGTTCATTAAAAACATCAGTTGGGGCTGCAGGCCGGTGAAAATTTGAACACCGGCCGGAATTTGCCTCGGATCGAACTTTGGAAATGCCTGCCCTAAAAAGATCATAGCAATCAAAGCCTTACTTGTTAATGTCCACGATTACCGAAGAGTTTTGCCAGTGCTGTTTGTTTGATTGATTGTTTGTTTGTTTATCTGTTTGTTTGTGTTAGGGTTTGACGGCATATCAGCACGGCCATGGCTATATTGTGCCAGACACGGTAAGACAGGTTTACACGTCAAGAAGAAGAGAGGAAAGAGAGCGGGACAGAAGACAAGAGAAAGAAGCGAGGGAAGAGATGTCACCCCTGGAACGTCGAGGATGGCATCCCATCCCACCAATGTCGGGCTTTCACCGCCTGCAGATGGGAGCAACGAACATACTTATAAACCCCAGGGGGGGGGGAGATATGAAAGGGTGCATGTGCATTCCAAACAGTTGGGCTGAGAAGAAAAAAATCTACACTTTCTACACATCTTCAACCTAGTGAATGGTGTATGGATGGCAGCATTTTCATCTGGCGTGCAGTGCAAGTTTCTTCATGAGTGAAATTTCAAATATTGAGTTCCTCAGACAGAATAGCAAAAGTTTGTATGTTTGACCCATATATCTCTCGTCCGCTCTTTCTACCTAACTTTCTGAATGAGGCGACATAGTTTGTATTAGAACTAAAGAAGTGATGCTTGTCCCGTACATATTTTGTGCAAGTATGACCTCTGGGCCTAAAGGATCCCACACTTTGAAGGTGTTCTTTCCCACTAGAGGAGCCAACATGCCAGATTTTTTCAACTGTGTGATTTCTATTGAGCATTATTATGGTATCATTTTTAATGGGGACTTTTTTTTTGGCCCCTTGCCAGCGACAAACGTGTTGAACAAGCAGCAAACTGAGGGACTAAATCACTTTTGCACTCTTTGTTCGGAATGTACATTGTATATACATATTTTAATTATTGTATAATGACTAGAGGAAAAGTGACTTTTTCCTTCTTTACACTGGTTCTTCAACAACCATTGTGTCTGGTAAAGGGAGGTAATAGCGCTGATCAAAAACGATAATCCCCATCTAGCACTACTGAGGAATGACTGCTAAGATATATCTTCTTAAAGATAAAGAAATAAGAAAAAAAATGGGGGTGGGGGGCTCCTTAAAACAAATTTGGCTGTTCATACGCCCAAGAAAGGGCATATGTAGGCATACGTAAAAGGTAAAGAAACTTAACTGTAGTGAGTTTTTGAGCGATTGCAAACCGGGACCATTGAAGGGCACCTCATATTGTGATGTACCACATAGAAGCAGCCATCATGGTTTCTGTATCCTGGTAAAGTGGCATATGGCTTTTTGTCGTATTATTGCAGGTGTAACGTCTCCCCCCCCCCCTCCCCACAGGAGGACAATCCTTACGAACAAATATGAAATAAAACATACATCTATGAGTCGTGCTCTAGAGCAGCCAGTTGGATGCACTGAACACAACTTTCTCGAAATGAATTGAGGCTGTTACAGAAAGTTGTGACCACTTATTTTCGACTGTGAAATCACCACATTCTACACTTTTTAAATTTATATTTTCCTCTTTCTCACTCCCTCATGGGACGTTTTAAATTTTATCTTATGTTTATCTTTTGTCAAATTAATTGTGATACTGTCAAATTAAAGATACAAACAAAACAAAAACAAAACAACAACAACACAAACAAAATTAAAAGTTAAACAATGGACGAACAAATGACACGACCTTCTGCCACAGTCTCTATTGTCAGAACCTCTCAGTATTTTAAACATTCAGGAAACCAGCAAATAATACCCCTACGGAACCCAAACGTCTGCAAGTGCAGGTCAGATGCAACCTTTTTGTGGCATGGCTTAAATTCAAAGGTGAAAAACTTCACTATGTCATCAATTTTCTGAGAGATCTATACAATACATGCTAAATCAGAATCTGGTACGCGTATTTTGTCACACCTGAAACAATGGCAGGGGTATTGCGTAAAAGCTCAGGGGATCACAACCCTACTTACTGACCCCCTTGAGTGTGACGAGCTCATGTTTTCTCTTTGAGCTACAGCTTATCTGGAGCTCCCAAGGATTAGAGCGCGGCCGCGTACATTTCAACACTGGTCTACACTTTATTTGCTATGTGACTTATTAGACGTCTCAGCGATTGCTCAGGTCAGTTACAATTCTGTCTTAATGGACCAATAATCCCTCATCTCATCCACCCACCCCACTCTTTCCTTCTCTCCCCCCTCCTCCCCCTTTTTGTTTTTCCTTTCCGCCGCCCCCCCCCTCCCTTTTTTGTGTCCACATGCCCCCTCCCTTTCCAATATAACACACTCGCACTAAGATTACGTTTCTCTCCCTCAATGATATATTGACACAATTTCAACGACATATAGAGAACATTTCCACCAATTTCTTCGTGGTCACCTCCCTCTCCCCCCCCCCCCCCGCGCCACTCCCCCTGCCCTCATCCTTATACATACAAACGCACGGTGATGGTGTCCTGCATTCAGTAGACTTGTTTACAATGAAATGAATCTTTTCCTGGGTCTCTTCCCAGACAATGACTTTCATATGTCAACAGATCCCACCTGTTTACAGTCGTGTGCCTATCGACAGCCGAAGAAGTGGCGAGTCATTATTGAGACTCCGGATCAGCAGCGCTGTCTGATTGGCCAAATTTAATGCTGTCAATACACAGACAACTGTTCAGGATCACCAGAGTGCTGGGTCTTAGGAAATGACATATTGGCAGAGCTACATTAGTGCCAAATTTCAGAAGGCAAGAAAGGGCGGGCTAGATCATTCAAAAAGAAGGACAGGCGACACAGTGCTAAGTATTCAGATACCCTACTGCCAACACCTTTTCTATTAGATGATATTCCAGTACCACCTTCTGTTTATCTGTTAAATCCTGTGAAGGTTATAACCGACAATACAACTATTATCTGTCGAGAAGAAGAACGTTACTGCGGTAAGCCTGCTGATCTCTCTTTCAAGAACCCTTATCCTCTGTGGCATCTTTAGGACATAAAAACCACTGTTTCCCATCAGCTGTGATCCCTGTCCGCCTGATCACATATGATCAAACTAAGAAGACATATCTCATGCTGGACCAGCGAAAAATAAATAAATAAAACAAACATTCGCACACTGAATAGATGTCAACTGCTACTGCTGGCCTGTTTCCTGGTAGTATATTTCGGCAGTGTTGCATGTTTGATCTCTGAATGACCAAGAAACAGAACTCTCAAAGAAGAAGTGTGGGTGATGGCAACCCATGTCGTATCTTCCAACATCGCATTTTACGGTGTTTCAAGGCCTGGAGGGTTCATTGGTTCATTCCGAAAGTACACTGACACTTTACGGAAAGCATTTCTATCAGCTATAAAACTTGTGTGTCAATCAATTTCTAAAAGATTTCTCACCAAACACACCAACTGTAAGAGACAAAATACAGATAAAATGTACTCGGGTGCCCAGTGAGTTAGATCAGTGATCAATCGAGACATGGGTCGAACTGAGTAAGACGTTTTACAAGCTAATAAAACATTCGTTTTTCCAGCTCCTAGGGCTGGAACTGAATGGTGCATGACAGCCAAAACAAACTATTTATATTGCCGGACAGCTTATTGATAAAAGAAAAGAAAAGGAAGCAGTTCAGTGCTATCTTCTGCTATATATCCTTGATATTTCCAGCTATGATCTCTAATTCCTTGAGCTTTCCGCCAAATAGTTACTAACATCGTAGGAAATCAATCAGGCTTCTGCTTAGATATAAATCTGGACAGAAAGGCTTTTTAACATTTCCATAAGTATATCATACGAATATGAAGTAATACAACATGTCATGGGACGAACAGCGCAAACTGTGTTTACAGTCGATGATTTTCTCAGGATTGTGTACTGGAATCACCGGAACCTCGTGTAGAAGTAGTGCCGCATTAATCAGTACATCAGTGTAAAGGTGCGTGAAGGCATGTAATATACTAAGCAACAGTAATCTGGCATAGTAAGACATTGGACATATTATTTTCATTTTCCCCGCAGTTTCTACAAGAATTATTACTACCAAACAATGTAAAAGAGAATAAATAAATGCCGTATGAGCAACAGTAAACCAGCCTGCTCATATATGGACACTCTTTAGTCCTAAACACGTTCTCGGCGGTTATTCCATACGCAGCCCTGGAGACAGAGCTTAGTTTATATCCGTTTATATCTACGCTGACCCCAAAGTCGCCATCGAGATATTAGCAGAGGGACTATGTTGTGGACCGGTAAAACTTCACTCTTCGCCCTTCACTTGTAGACTCCATGGGATTGACTTCCCACATTACGCGCCCCAATGCTTTTAGTTTATTGTATCCAATTTTGTGCTAAACACGATCGACATTTCCAGCTGTCCAAGCCAAGCATCCATATTGTTACTGCAATGTTGCTCATGTTACTCAGTTAATTTGGCCCACAGGAGGTTTCGCTGCAAGCAGTACAAGTCTCCAAATGGCTGTAAAAGGTTGTGAGCTTTTTGTCCCCTCATTACACATCACATTTATTTTATTTATTTTATTCTATTCTATTTTATTCTATTCTATTTCATTTCATTTTATTTTATTGTTTATTGACATCTTCCTCTTGTATGGAAAATAAAGGAAAATTAATATCAATTAAAAAATAGTCTCCCTGTCGTAATGTGAGGCGTAAATCAAGAAACAAAAAATCACAATCTTTTCAAATCGCTCATAACTCTCCTCAACCTCAACATCAAGGACTGTCGGCTAATGGTTTCCATCAACAGCTGGTTGCTGACGATTGTACCTCCAAAATTGCTCAAAAATTGGGAAAAACGCTAGAATTTCTGATCTTTCAATTTCAAAATGGTGGAAATAATTTTTTCAAAACTTCAATGGATAAATGTCCTAGTGCTCAAAGAGGACAAAATCAGGCCAGTGCCAGTTTCATAATCTATGGGTGTTTTACTGTGCCAGCTGTTGTCCTCGGCCTTGATCTTAAGCAAATATTCGGCAATCCTTTTATATGACGGTTCGATTGTGAACTGAGTACAAATGGGGTAAACTCCCTTGTAAGTTGTTTCAGTGTGTACACACCGCGCCAGAGTCTGATCGAAGTTAGATGTCCACAGACTTTTATAAAATTACGTAAAAGCTTACTTTGTTAAATTCTGTGTCTCTCCTTGGAGCGGTGCAATTTGTATCGTAAATAAAAATGCACTCTGCTGCACAATCTTTCAGTTTCAGTACATTATTCTAATGTAAAAGGTAATGGGATATGTCTGTAATTCAGGCAAATAGAGGCTTTTGATAGTACTACTGCTTGCTCATGAATGTGTGTGTTTTTATCTAAACAATGCTGGATATTTTCTGATCAAATTAGATCAACAGTATAAGTAATATATTCTTTTAATTTAGTGGTTTGAGTTTTCACAGATTGAAGTTGATTATCTTTGTAGTAGAATGAAATGATATTATTATATTACCAAAAATTAATATTTCAGTAATTGGAATACTTCAGAAGATAAGCTTTCGTCCCATTCCTTCCACGCATTAAAATGAACGGCACAAGTCTTCATCTCTTTCCTTTCAACTCTATCAGATTATATACCAGAGCCTCTTTGCTTGCATTCTCATCGCCCATCCCTACACTCTTTTCTGTACACGTCCAACCAGTGGAAGTACCTGAGAGCTGGTGTAGAGAATGATGAACAAACAAATACCCAGAGCAGCAGAACCTGCGCTCCCAGCTGGCCCCACTCATCCTTGTTTATTGCTTCATCCACAGGCGCTGTGGTCAGCCCGCCAGACTGACTCCTTCTCTTCTTCTTCTCTTCCCATTTCTCTCTCTTCAACATCATTTTCAGCATCTTTTCCCCTGTCTTCCTCCTATCGTGCATTTACTCTTGGACTGACCTTCTTGCCAACTCATGAGCTAACTCATCGAGCAAGGAGACTTCCAATATATTCAGGACTGGATATTTCATACGCTCAGGATATATATAGACCTATATTCAACGAACATCATTGAAACAGAAGAACAAGTATGAGTATGAGGGATGTAAGATACTTTCCCGCTATAGCTGTGAGAATTACAGAAATCTATCAACATAATATTTAATCAATGCATAAAATACCTTTTTTCAAGTGTATTACAACGGCCTTTAGCTCTATATAGTAAACATTTACATTCCTATTTCACTCTAGATTGTGCACCCAAAAATGTGACAGATCATGGTATTCCAAAGCAGGCAAATAGATCGGAACCCGCAAGCAAACAATGGCTTCTCCAGAGGTTAGGATAGAGGAAAAGATACATTTTGGCTCCTTGTGAACTGTGGTGAGCCACTTCTCCAGATCTCAGAATAAAAACAAAGAGTAAGGAAAAGCTAGAGGTAAGTTAGGTGAGGTGGAAAGGGGGGGGGGGGGGGAGAGAGAGAGAGAGAGAGAGAAATGCGTGCAATTGTAGATATTAAGCTGAGTGGAGCTGAAGTAATAAATGAGACTTGGGCAGAGAAGATGGGATCTTCTTCCCTCCCCAAACAGCTAAATACCCTCGTCTAGACCAAAGATTTTTAGGGTGGGATCCCCTGATTTCCTAGGGATGAGCGATGCCATTTCGGAGAAAGCAGCAAAATATAGGTATGACAGCGCAAATGGAAGTAATACTTTTGTAATAAAGAGGAGAATAAATTTACATAAAAAAATGTCCCCGAAAGACGCCGCAAACACGGAAGTTTGGGAACCCCTGACCTAAACACTTGAAAGCCAACGCTGTCAGAAAGGCTGTAGGGGAGATCTATACAGAAGATAAGCCATAGGCGATACGTCGGCCCATCTTTCCTGTCTATCACAATATGGGCCTGCAAAAGTCAGCAATCAACCTACATAAATAAATACCCATGCCCTCTTCACACTCATCTTTCCCAAAGACCTACGTCTCCAATATCGCAAATTTTAATGCTAGAGAGTACACTTAAAAGGTCAACACTATGACATCACAATGTTCCCATCCGGTTTGTTGTTGTTGTTGTTGTTGTTGTTGTTGTTTTGTGCCCTTCTTCGCTCAAATCAAAATGACAAATGGTCCACTTCGCTTTGGCCCACATTAGACCGAGGCTTGACGTTGAATGGAATGAATGCCAGAAAAAACAGACCGACACACAGGTATACATTTTGCGTACTTGTATTTGATAATGAAGTTCTTGGACTATTTCGACTAAGTTTCCAATGACCAAACAGCGACGAAGACATATTGCGGAGAGGAACCGGTAATGTCACCGATTTTTGCCGTGTGATGTAACATGGGTTCATGCAGACTCCAGGAGCATTTCTGCTTTTATTCTCCATGAATTTTTGCCCTTTTCTTGTTTGTTCAGTTTTTTTCTTTTCTTTCTTTCCCTTTCTTTTCTTTCTGTCCTTCCTACCTCTCTCTCTCTCTATCTATCTATCTATCTGTCTGTCTGTCTGTCTGTCTGTCTGTCGGTCTGTCTATTTATCTATCTATCTATCTATCTATCTATCTATCTATCTAACTTTAAAATCGCCATCATTATAGAATCTCGTAACTCCTGCAGTCATTCTATAACTTGAATTTGTCTGTTATCATTCATCCAAAGAAATTCAACAGAAAGAGGGAAACTAAAGAAGAAATTAGAAGATCTTAACACTTACAGTGTCAAACTGAAATTGCAATAGCAATTCCAAACGTCTAATAGGACCACTACAGATCGAGAAGAACCCCCAATAAAACCCAGAAATATTGAAGGGCCGTTCGCTAATTTATAAGCCAATAATAGGTGGACGAATATTTGCACAATTCAAAACTATTTCTTCACTTCTGAACACTATGCAAAGAATATAGAATACGAGGAAAGATGACAGGAGCAAATGGCATGGTGGCGCTGACAAGGGCAAAGCTGTGAGTGGTGGAAGGAGACTAGATCTACGTTTATTGTGTTTGCAGGTCATACACTGAGAGCGTGGGGGAGAGAGAGAACAGATGATTATTGTGGTAGTGAGCCGTGCACTGAGCACAGTGAGTACTGACGGGCACTGATATGGCACTGCCAGAGATCATATCTGTTCACCTATGTCCGCATGTCCAAGACTGAAGTTGTATGGACTTAAGATCTCGACCTACAGGTGGGAAGAACATTCTGATATGCGAATGGTCAGACTGCAGCGATTACTTTTAAGTTTCTTATTCATCATAAAATTGCCAGGTGCTTAAGGAATGATTTTGACTTGGTTTATCTCGGGTTCGGCTCGTTAAAATATAGTAGATAAGTTATTTGTCCTCAGTAAAAAAAATCTTCTTCAAAGTTGGAAACGCATATCAAAAGTAGCTTGTGAAGTATAATTTAGCTATAAATTAAAAATAGGTTAGGACATCATCACTTACTAGGAATCAAACGCCTTGCTCAAATGGGGACTCAGGCTTCTAACTCTCAATCCAAAAAAACTGGCTTCAAACACTACATAACACAGATTTATGATTTATTTCAATACCATTTTTGTTTGTTAAACTTAAAGTATATGTTAACTAGTACCATGAGTACAGCAAGTCAGTTCACGAACAGTCCGTAAGATAAAAATAAATAAAAGAAAGCAGAAAAATTGCTGCAATGTCTACATTTCTGCAGTTTACACAGAATTGTCAGACCTTGTCTGTCTTTCTGCCTCATTCTGAAGCATTTGTCTCGCACATACAACAACAGATGACTATTAATTTGAATAATTTCAGGCTTCAGAGACATCATCTGTATAAAACAAATCTACGAAGGCCATAGGACAAGGAAGAAACTGAGATCTGGGAGTACGGAAAAACGATGGGCAGAGAGGCAAGTAGTGGTGAAAAGGCTACTAGCCAGCAAACCGTAATGATTCTTGCAGTCCACATTCCATACCGTCAGAGGATCCTTAATATCTACTCCAAAGGCTGGTTACTTTCTCCAGATAAAAAGCCACAGTAGACAGAAACTTGAGAAAAGAAAAGAAGACGTCAGCCTTATAAAACTCCAGCCTGGAACACCCGCAGGTACAAAAACACTACATCACGGCCAGGTTTTCACCGCATGCCCTCATGAAAGATTTTCTCGCTAGGTGTTCAGAGACCCACCGGTGTTCTGACCCTAGAAATGAATGTCTAAAGTGCGTTTGACAAAACCTCTTTTTCATCACAGTAAAATTATCTACCTACCTATTCATTTTCCACAGCACCAAAAGACCATCTATGGCATAACTTCTTTCTTTAAAAACAGCATTTCATTTGCTTTGAGTTACAAGAGATTGCAAAATTAAACCAGTACTGTTTTGAAACACAGTTTTCAAGGCAAAGGCGTTTTGTCAAAGAGCGCTAGTACTGGCCTCTGAGTCCAATAATCCTGTAATAGTTTTGCCAGGTTACCGTCGAGGAATGGGCGCGGGCTAGATCGTGAGCGATAGCAGCAAATTGACTCACTCTTTCATCTGGTCCAGTACTGGAAGCTTAGATATAGTTATGGGTGTCTAACCTGGTGAAACAAACATCAGTGGAAGAGAACCTCAACTACTTACGAAATTTGAGATTCCACTTGTCTGAAAATACAAAGATTAAAGAATGTTTCTCATATATAATTTCTGAACGGCTTGCGACATATGACACTGGTAATCGCTGTGTAACTTTGTTTGATATTACCCTTATTTTTCTATTTTTCAAATCCTGTAACTTGACAAATCACAACACGATATTTCGCTTGTTTTCTCACGTCGGCAGATATATTTGAGTCCCCTGGACCAACGCCATCGTTCGTTTTCCAATTATTTTCTAGGTGAAGGCAACAAGATGTTGCTCTTCAGAAGAACACCCAATGCCCGTAAATAAAGAAAGACCCAAACCATAACCACAGTCGATGTTTTTTTTTTTTCTTATTTATTTATTCAGTTATTTATTGTTTTATACTATAGTTGATTTTAAAGGAAAAGGAAGGCTGCAGGCTGCATGCCATTTATCATGAGAAAATGCTAATGCATTTATAACTATAGAATAGTAAACTGATTTTTTTTTTTTTTTTAGTAAAATCACGAGATATTTTGCTGTGCGGGTTGAGAACTTCAACGAGAGAGAAAAACACGGGGGGGGGGGGAGGGGGGCAGAGAAAAGATAGAGATAGATAGATAGATAGATAGATAGATAGATAGATAGATAGATAGATAGATAGATAGATAGATAGATA
>JBCAUA010325654.1:8973-19103 GCA_038406235.1 Peronia verruculata | reverse complement strand
ATGCTCAATTCGGATCAAGCAGCCTCGCAAGATTCTCATTCAATTGTTATCGAATGTTTAAAATAACGTAAAAAATAATAATAATAATACTAATACGCTTTTTTCAGGCTATAGTGCATCCATTGGATCTATTCAGCAGTTTCGAGTCCACAAATCTGTTATGGGTTTTCTTGCAGTTCTGTAATACAGAAGATAGAAGAGAGATAGCCCTGCACTTCAAGCGTGCGCACCTCTGTGCTGATATTTCGGTTGGTTAAACTGAATGTTACTCAAAGAAACCGTGTTTTGAACGTGTCATACTATGGAACGCACAATTCGGATCAAGCAGCCTTGCGAGTTTATTATTCCATTATTACCGCATTTGTAGAATAGCGCCAAAGACAATAAGCTTTTTTTCAGGTCTATGTACATAGAAACACAGATCCATATGCAACAATATAGTGTGCCAAATTTCATATGGATCCGTTCAGCAGTTTTCGAGTCCATAAGCCTATTGTGGGTTTTGTTGCAATTTTATAATATAGAAGATATAACCCTACGACTTTAAGCGTATGACCAAGCGTGCGCACCTCGATGTCGATATTTTGGTTGGCTGAACGGAATGTTACTGAAAGAAAAACATGTTTTGAACCGGTCATACTATCGAACGTACAATTCAGATCAAGCACCCTCACGAGTTTATTATTTAATTATCATCGCATTTGTAGAATAATGTCAAAAATAATAAACTTTTTTCGGGTTTATGTACATAGAAACACAGATCCACATGTAACAATGTTGTGTGCCAAATTTCAGATGGATCCTTTCTGCAGTTTTTGAGTCCATACGCCTATTGTGGGTTCTTGCAATTGTAAAATGTAGATATGGTCCACTTAAAGCCAGCTCGCTTAGAGTAAATTCTAGCTTTAAGCCAACCTATCTTTGTATCTTTGTACTGGTAGGTTTGTTCGAAGTCAAGAATAATTCATTTTCTCTTTGGTCTTAAAATGTGTTTCCTTATGGACAGATAAAGTATTCGTATTAGTATTCGTAAAAGGTTGTCATTGATTAGACTCTACTATATACATTACATATATATTTACATATATTATGCAGTTGTGAAATTTTGGACAAACTTTTCATTATCTAGAAATAACCAATCATTTGAATTTCTCGGAACATCAATCACACTAATGGTTGCTCAGACTGTATGACGTCATGCTCACTGTCCATGCCGGCCATCTTAATGTGTATGGGAGCATGTGCATGTGAGCTGTGAAGAGAGGTGTCAATTAGGACATGCAGCTCACAGATAAATCCATGCAATCCAATGGAGATTGGTTTCGACCAACCCTAGTACATACTCTCCTTTGCCAGACTCAACGGATATCAGGCAAGGACACAAAAAGGGGAAAATACCACGTTCTTTGCTTGAAGCTGTGCTCTGTGTATATGGCCTGAATTACATTCTCTCTTGTTTGGGTCAGGGACCTGAATCAAATTAAATGAGTTAATTATGCAATAAAGATAAACCATTTCCACATCAATGTTGCATAAGGTCCAATCGATGAACCATGAAATAGTTATAACTATTATGCAACTTTATCCCTGCCATTTCTATGAATATTGCAAGAAAATCAACCAAGTCTATCAGGTCATATTTACGAGGTTAACAACATGGCAGTTTAGATTATCTTTTAAATTATCTTTTAAAAATGAAAGTTTACAAATCTGATGACCTTTAGAGGCATAATTGTCTAAGATTGTCAGTACCATAGTTTTAAGGGCAGAGCAGTTGTATGAAGTTCAATCACTTTATTTGCTTGAAAATTAACTTGATCTTAAATACTGTCATTGCATGAGTTGGTTTTTATTATTTTTTTTTAGTATTTCCTTATGCAGAGATAGACATTTTGGACCTTTTCTTTTTTCTTTTTTTTTTTCTTTCCCCCCCCCCCCCTTTTTTTTTTTAAAAAAAAGGGGGGGGGGGGAGGTGTTTCTTAGGTGGAGAGAGTACTGCATATCAGCTACCAGTATATCATGAGTAGAAATAATTTGACTGTTCAATTTCTTCTCTGAAATACCCTCTTTAGAAGGATGATAGGAAACTTTTTTTTTTTTTTAATGAAATATGTCTAATAAAAAAAAAATTGATCAGCAAATAATGTCAAAAATCATTAACTGTGCTAATTGAGTGTATTGAGATATGGCGCAGTAATTCGCTTTTATAAAAGTTACTGGTTTTGAAATGGAAGGAAAGTGAAATGGAAACAATGGCTGTCAAATTGCTGCATATGATTTTACCACTGTTTGTTTGTTGTAATTTCATTCCAGTCATATTTGTTTCCTGAAACTAAACTTGCATTCATAAAAGTATAAGAACACATATTTTGGGAAAACAGGCTAAAATTAATATAACGCTGTGATAGTATTCGTATGAGCTATGACCACATAATCTCTAGACTGCTTCGTGTGAGGAAAAATTGTTTTGCACACTTTTAAAAGATGAGAATCTTATCAGACAGGTTTGTTTTGGATTTGTTCACTCTAACTTAACTCTAAGGGAAATAAATAATAGCATTGTGATATTTATCAAGGGCTTGGGCTTGGTGTTTAGAATTTTGTCTGGTACTTTTGCATATGTTTTTTTGGACAAAGTTTGTCCTAAAACTAGTGGTGCAGAGTGTGAAAATCTATAAAGAAATGGAATTAAAAGTCTAAATTTTGTTGTCCTGTTTATATCAAACAGTATTTTGAACAAAAGTTTTATTTGAAGGATGAAAGACGATGGTAATATCTTGGAAGTTGTTAATAAAGAATTTTTGAAAGCCTTTTTTTTTTTTGACATTAAAGACCGGTCTTTTGTTATTTATTAACTGATTGGTCTGTTGCCTCTTTCTTCAGAAAGTTGCTTTCACTTTTTATCAGGTTATGTAATTTTCACGTTTTTCTTCATTTTGCCTTGGAATTGACATGGACAATGACATAGTTTTGTTAGATGTTTGTTAATTTATATCATACAAGAATATCTTGTCCTAGTGAAAGAGAGAAAACAAAAAAGGCATCGAGTTTGAATTTAAAAGATATTAGTCTAGTTCAAATATTCAGCTTACAGTTATACCTTCTATGAGTTTATCATTATCTTAAAAGAATATCCTGCTGTGTGAAAGAAGAATCTTTATCTCTGTGTAGTTGCATCTGGATGAAGCTTTGGTGCAAGAGTCCTCTCTCTCAAATGTTGCATTTTCTTCACGGAAGATTTCTCTTCCTGTTTTTTCATTGTGATACAGATTTTGCATTCAGTAACATTTCACCTCAAGCAGTCACAATCATTCCTTCATTTCCATGTGATGTGTGGCATATTTTGCAGTGATCCTTGCTTGCAGAATTCATGTATTGTTAATGTGTATGTCAGATGCACAGGATATAATATATGGGAACACCATTTGGCTGAAAGGAAAGCAAATAATGGTATAGATATCGTATGATTTTTCACATAATGTTCAAGCAGGAAATCATGCAGCTTTGGTGAGAAGCAATAGCTTTGTCATGATACTATTAAAATGCCATGATATATGACTTTATTTTTCTCCATCATCTGTACATGACTTTTCAACAACAGTTTCAAAAACCCACAGAATGAAGATATTGAGTAAATGTGACCTACACTATTTAGAACAATTTGTGTGCTACATTGCAAAGAAAAATGGATTGAGTTGGTTACCTCAGAGTCTTAGACATGCATGACAATCCCCACAGAAAGAAACAGTTCAGACAAATAGTATAAGAAATGCACTGAATAAGACCTCAATTTTTAAAGCAAGATCGCTCCATATAGAGTAAAATTGATTTCAGCCAGAGTAGGGCAAATACATTGTAAATGCATCAGCAAATGTGCTTTGATGGATAAATTAACATACATTCTTAACTTTAAACCCAGAACAGTTTCATCAGCAACAGACAGTGTTTCAGTTTACAGTGCTAATTAGAATAAGAAAAAGATCCATGATTAATAATGAGCTGTTATGTCACTTGTGGAGTAATAGGGTATAGCCCTACATCAGAAAGATTTAACTCTTGCATGGATGGAATGTGTGAACAACCATTGCCTACAAATTTTGTTGTTGTTTTTTCTTCTAATTTGATTCTTTTTTTTTTTTTTTGGTTATGTGATAGAATATACTGTACTTACCAACGTTATTCTGGCCAGTATTTCCTTTGAATTTTAAGATTTTTTTTTTTTTATTCTTATCAGGGCTAAGCACTGACAAGCCCACAGCTTTTATTAATGAGAGTTTGTTCCTTTGTCCTATGTTCATGAAGGTTTTGTCCTTGCATTACGTCTTGCTGGAAAGGGAAGGTGGGTTGAGGTTGCACGAAAGTTTGACACACTTTTATTTCTCATTACTGTCAGTGATTCATCTACCATTTCTTAAACACATATATAAGAATCTCGATACCTATGTCAATTGTTTTGAATTTTTGTGGATTTTTTTTTTTTTGCTAAATTGATCACTTGATTCTGATTTTCATGTTTTCAAAACTTCTATTCATGTTTAGTTCTCCCTATTCCATGTTACTGTTGTACTGTTTCTTGTTTTCAGTTTATTGTATGCAAACTTTGTGAATCTGAGAAGGGCAAAAAAGCTGAATTAGTCCTGTAAGTGTTCAGAGATCTTTGATGTTTATCATGTTTTAATTACATGTGTCTGGCTGAGGGTTTTGAAAACGTTTTGTCCATTTGAATTACAGGTGTATTGACAACATATGAGTGTGCCTCAGAGAGCTATTAACTTACGACTTATTTTTCTTAATACATGTATATTAGAAAGCACAAACTTGAGTAACTCAGTCAGAAGGATTTAAGATACACTGCATTTTCAAAGATAAAGTATAACATGAGCAAAAGGTTAGTAATTCACTCTGTTCATAGATCAAAACAGTTAACTTATAGGGCATTAGCAATAGATTCATCCTCTGTGACAACATTAATTTAAGTCAGTATTGACATTTTCAGTAATCCTTGGATGTGCATGTCAACAGCTTGGGTAAATCATCCTTATGTTCTGATTCTGTCTTATTTCAACAGCCTTTAATTTGCTGCGCAACCTGTCAAAGACAAGTTTCTGAAAAAGATTTGGAAAAAAAAAAAAAAATAGGTTTTATATCAAGGGAAATCAATATTCTTGCTCACTCAGAACATCATTTTTTTTTTGTTTATATTATTAATACATGTAGTAAAATTTTGTGGGTTTGCAAATTTAATGATAATGGTACAAACAGTATTTTTTAGTGTGTTTTGTCAGTCATCTTCATGATACTCTCAATTGGTGCTGGTTCAAACAAGAATTTTTAGTCACTTTCTAGCCAGTAAAAAAATAAGAAAAAAAACACAGAACAAACTTTTATTCAAAATTCTTTGGGTTGTGGGAAGTTCAATCATGGCTAAGATTTTAGTATTGATACTTGTATAACATGGCATGGGTGTGATTTGTAAATTTCGTACATGCTTTTAGTCTCATGTTTCGAGTGTAGAGGATGTGTGGTGAACAATAAAAAAAAAATAATACATGTATGTTGATTACAGTTGGAAGTATTTTTTTGTTTGTTTGTTTTTTACGATTAAAGATGCTATGAAGTAATCAGTTTGCTGTTGCTTTATTGCCTTGGTATACATGTGCTCTTTTATTATCATTATTAGCAGTAGCATATTATTACATGTATTGTGTATCATAGTACTAGTAGACTAATTTCTTTCCACTCTTGTCTCCTCTCTCTTCCCCCCCTCCTCCCCCTCATATTTCTATTTGTTCTCTTTTCTCTATTTTCTCTTCGCTCGCCTTTCCACCCCATTTTAATTTTAAAAAATAATAAATTTTGTTCCTATATTAATGGTTGTAGTGTAATTATAGAGACTATATTCAGTCTTCAGCTTGGTCTATGCCTTGACCTAATGTTATACTGTGCCGTGTTATCAAACACATCATAGCCAAGGTATTTGCTACAGAAATCAATATGTTTTCGATATCCCGACGTCATTGAAACCAATCATGAATGACGTGGTATAAAAGATCAATGAAACAAAACTAAAATGCTTGCATATCACTCTCTTTCATTCAGACGTAACAGGCATGGCCGACTGATTTTCTGTCTTACTCTCGTCCCAAACTTAGACATACGGGTAGTGATCAACAGGGCGAATCATATTACATGTAATGGGCTACACATGTAGAATTCAAAGAAGAAACAAAACAGTCTGAATTCATGAAATATTCTAAATTGTCAAAGGAGATACTCCAAAGGAGAACAACAAATTTTACAAAATAAGATATCAATGATAATTATATTTGTATGGCTACCGGTATGTCAATTTATTCGTTTCCGTTGGTCTCTTCGCACTTTTTTGCTACGGTACAAGTAATGATTTCAATACGTCATTTTTTATTTTTTTTTAATGGGCTATTATTAATTGTATCAAATACTGATTGTTCATTAAAAGCATCACCAAGGTGGCGACAATTCTGTTTTCCTTATGTCCATTACTGACCAGTTCTAGTCTTACCAGAAGAAATTTGCCATAAGAAACGATCATGAAAAGACATAGTGGGGGAGAGAGAACTGGGATACAAGAACAATGGATATTGTTGCACCGCGTGGAGATCATCATCCTAGCAATGCATAAATGAGTTCCCGTTGCTTTCAGTCACGCAAACAACTTGCGAGAGACGACAGGAGAAGACAGTAAGCCTTTAGCCAAAATGTATTGGTTTAGTGGGTAGACATAGTGCAGTGGGGGCATCCATCTCAGTCTAGGCTGCGTCTAATTAACTCTTCTGAAAGGCGGTGTGTCACAAACAAAAGCACGGGGAACATCAAAGCCTCGAGGTTTAATAACGTGCCAGTCAGAAGTTTGCGGGATACAGGGTAATGAACATATTGATGAATCCCGTCACGCGCTGATATCTTTTCTAACTCATTTTATCAAATTATAAATGCATGTGTGTACAAGTACATGTGGCAAGAGCCAGTGGCCTAACAAAGACTCTTCTTAAAGGACAGTTCAGAATGGAAGAGGAAGAGGCAGGTAGACAATGAAATGAACGGACAACATTGCCGAGTGGACAGGGGAGAACTTTGCCACCATCCAAGGCCTTGCCCATGACCGTCAGAGGTGGAGTCAGCTGGTGCAGCGTTCAACAATGCAGCGCCCCCATGTATTTCGAAAATACGGAAACCTGGGCAATTGTCGGGAGACAATGTCCACCAATTTGAAAGAAGGTGTCTACATCAGGACCGGAACAGAGAAAAACTCTTCAACCTCGCAAGACTCAGAGCATCAATGAAGACAATGGAACTCTGTATCCGAGAATCCGATGCTTCAGCCTTGGTAGTCAATGATCCTGAAGAAACGCAGCAGATTGTGACTGTTTTGCAAAAGCTGCTACACTCTTCGGGCTCACAATTAATGTCACAGAGACTGAACTCATGTACCAACCACCCCAGCAAAACCAAACAGAACATACGCAGCCCAACGTATTGGTTACTGGAGAGGCCCTGAAAACAACCAGTTGTTTTACCTGGACAGTGCGCTGACCAACACAAACTCATCCGATGCAGAAATGGACAGAAGGATTCAAGCAGCAGCAAAGGGTTTGGGGCTCTTGACAAGAGACTATGGTCCAGACATGACATCAAACTGACCACAAAGATAAAAGTTTACAACGCAACAGTCCTTCCAGCTCTTCCCCTACGGAACTGAGTGCATGATTCTATATTGCAGACATCTGCGAAAGCTCACCAGAATCCAACTTTGTCACTTGACACAACTGCTTGGAATAAAATGAGCAGACAAGGTGCTAGATGTGAAAGTCCTTTGAAGAGCTGACGCTGAGAGTGCAGAGGCGATCATAACAGCCTCACAGCTCAGATGGGCAGGCCATGTGACAAGAATGTCAGACAATCGCCTAGCAAAGAAAGTTTTCCATGGAGAACTTCGAGGTGCAAACGGGAAAAGAGGTGGTCAGAAGATCCGTTTCAAGGACGTGCTCAGGCGTCACATGAAAAAAAAAAAATAATAATAATAATAAAATAAAAAATGCAATATAGATGCTACCACCTGGGAGCGAGCTGCTAAGAACTGTACAGAGTGGCCACAGTGGAAAGAAAGAGGCAAAAATCGTATGAAAGGCCTATGCCACCAGACATTACCCTATAAGCCAGACCGAATTTCAATGTGGATGTTGTAGATATTGCAGGACAAAAGCAGGCCTCGTTTCACACCAACGTCCCTGTCAAATTTGATTTCATATCGCAGTCTTTATCGAAACCGATGGACACCCGACGATGATGAGTGTTTGCGATATGGTTATAGTGCATAATACATTGTAAAGCCAACACCGAACTCTTTTACATAGAAGCTGCCTCTTAGCTTTAGCGATCATTGCATACTTTTTAACTACTGTACTGGAATAGAGCCCTCACGAGTTTATTCTGCCATTATTACTGCATTTTTAGAATACCGTCCAAGATAATAGGCTTTGTTTTTTCGGGTTTTTATTCATAGAAACATGGGTCTTTATGTCATATCGCTGATGCCAAATTTCATATTATAGATCCATTCAGCAGTTTTCGAGTCTATAAGCCGACTTATTTTTGTTGCAGATTTATAATATACTGAAAGAGAGCCCACAGCCTAGCCGGAGATGTTTTAAATCATTATTAGTTAAACTACAACAGATCTTTATGCAAAAGTGTTGTATGCCAAGTCCAGATGGACCTTCCGTAGGAGATTTTGTTAAAAATATAGACCTGCGACTTAAAAGCGTACGCACGTCTATGTTGATATTTTGGTTGATTAAACTGAATGTTACACAAAGAAACGTATTGTTAACGCATCATATCATCGAACGTAGCCTACAATCAGGATCAGGCACCCTCGCGAGTTTAGTATTCAATTATTACCACATCTGTAGAATAACGTCAACGATAGTAAGTTGTTTTCGGGTTTATGTACATAGAGACACATAACCATATGCAACAATATTGTGTGCCAAATTTCAGATGGATCCATTTAGCATTTTTCTAGTCCATAAGCCTACTGTGGGTTTTCTTGCAATTTTGTACTATAGACTAGAAGAAAGCCCACGGCCTTCGTAGGAGATTTTTTAAAAGTATGCAGTCCTGCACCTTAAAGTATTTGGCAAAACATGTGCACCTCGGTGTTGTTTTAGTTGATTTAACTGAATGATCTTCAGAGACAAAGTGTTTAGAATGCGTCTTACTATCGAAAGTACAATTCGGATCATACAGCCTCGAGAGTTGATTATTCAATTGTTATCGCATTTGTAGAATAAAGTCCAAGATAATTAGCTTTTTTTTTTTTTTCGGATTTATGTACCCAGAAACACAGAGCCATATGTAACAGTTGTGTGCCAAATTTCATGTGGATCCATACAGCAGTTTTCGATTCTATAAGCCTATAGCGGGGTTTCTTGCAATTTTATAATATAGACTAGATTAGAAAAGAACCTACGGTCTTCGTGGGAGATTTTATAGGTCAAACCAATACTGTACTGCGACTTAATTCATGGCAAGCGTGCGCACATTGATGTTGGTATTTTGAATGATTAAACTGAATGTTACAGTAAGCAACATGTTTGGTGCTTTCACCGCGTTATTCTATCAAACCTACAATTTGATCAGTCTTGCGTCTTACACAGAAATCCCCCCCCCCCCTTTTTTTTTCTTGTCCTTGTCTTTCTGCTGTGAATTACTTTGTTTCGTTTTAAGTAACACACACACATTAAACAAGTACAAATAGTGAGATTCAATAGAGCCTAAAACGTTAATATTTACACATAAAACCATTACTTTCGGCTCAAACACTTTCGCCCATTTACTATTCCATTATTATCGCTTTTTTTTTTTTTTGGATAACGTGAAACATGGTCAGCTTTTTTTAGATTTATGTAAATAGAAATACAGATTTTTATGCAACAATGTTGTGTGCCAAATTTCATATGGATAGATTCAGTAGTTTTCGAGTCCATACGCTTTTTGTGCCCTATTTCTTGCAAATATATAATATTGATGAACTTCACGTCAAAGGCAGGGACCAACTGAATTAACCATAGGATTTGGGCCTTTGGTGG
>JBCAUA010325545.1:0-19103 GCA_038406235.1 Peronia verruculata | reverse complement strand
GGCCTGGTGGGGCGCCCCTCCGGGAGAAGCTCTATGGAGAACTGGAGGATCTCGGGAAGACAGTGGTGTTTCTACGGGAGATCGGACTCAGACTGTGACAGACATCATGAGAGGGAACGAAGAAGAAGAAGAAGAACAATAGTAATCATTTGGAACCAAATCATCTTTATCTCATCCCTCCCCTCCCTCCCCCTCTGCACACCATCCTCTTTGGCCAGTACATATAACCAGAAGAACATGAACATAATAATAATAATAATATATATATAAAAATATATTAGAACTGTCAGACCGGCAACTAGCCAAACAATTCAAGAAAAACAAATAACACAGAAATCTATAACTTGATTGTGATGGTCTCTGTCAATTCTTCGAGTCAACTTGACTCTTCTTCAGGACAATAATGAAAACATATCATCATCATCATCATCATCATCGTCATCATCTTCATATCATTAACAAAACGATCATTATCCTTATCATCATCTTCATTACCATCATAATCAATAAACAACAAGAGAACACAAGTGCCCTGATTTTACAGAAATGTCCCCAGAAATAAGCCACAGACGTCCAATAAGCTAATTTACATTAAACTAATCAAATAAACAACGTACTCAAATAATTACAACAACAAAAAAAAAAAGGAAAAGAAAAAAACATTTGGAGCATCACCTTTTTGCACTCAATTGATTCATCATCAGGCTGACCTATGACCTTTGTTTGTAACGACATGCGCACTAACGTTTTTGTAAGGAACAAAGGAGAGGTTGGAAACAACGCCATGGAAACAATGCTGAGTACGAATGTCCCCAGAGGCGGGTAAACAAAGGCCAATAGGGTAGAAAATAGAAGGAGGGAAAAAGGTAAATTGATAGATAGCGAATTAACAGATTAAATAAACAAAAACCTGAATGCCTAAATAAATAAATAAATAAATGAATGAATAAAGGAATTATTGAATAAATCAAAAGAGGCGTAAAGACATAAACAAATACACTGGTGAATAAATAAAATAGATAAAAAATAGTTATAAATAGGTAAATAAGCAGAACGATAAATCAAGAAAGGTGAAATAAATAAATGAATAACATATATTATTATATATATATCAATACATAAATAAACCAAGAAATAAATTTAAGATGTAACAAAATAATAAATAAGTGAGTCAGTAGACAAACAGATAAATGAGTAAACAAAGTTATAAATAAATAGGTTTATAAAGAAATATATCAGTGAATGATGATTCAATTTGTAAGTAAATGAATATCTCATAAATAAAAATAGACACGTGAATAAATAAAGAAATAAACAAATGTCATCACTTAAACATCACCATTGTCATTGTTATCATCGTCTAATCAACGTCTCAGAACTCAAGGCTTTTGTAGGAAGAGGGGACTACAGATCAATTATACTGCCGGAATGTTCTGGTATGATAGAATAATGGGTAGGAAGAAAGAAACAAATACAAGAGATAAATAATTAATTGTCATTACAAAGTCATTATTGTTCTTATTGTGTTCATCATGCGGTGTGATCAGCAACCAACAGCGATAGACTGTCACACGGAGACGTGCGATCGATGTGGTAGACCAGTGCGAACGAGCGACCTGGCATGTAGGAATGGCAAGCTATTGGTGGAAATCTAGGTCACATGAATCGCAAAACCGCAAGAATAGCTGGCAGACTTGCGTACGCACACGTACACACATCTAATCAAACACACATACAGACAGACAAACACACATGAAGGCAGACACACAGGAAAGCCCTGGAGAGAACTGGTTACGTTTGGAATTTTCACAAGCATTTGAGTTCCTGGTCAATGAGAACGCTAGTAGCTATTTAGGTCTAATTAGACCAATTGCTAACTGCCCTCAGAACAGCTTCAGAATATAACTGAACATCACGTAATCGTTGTTACTGTGTTTGTTGATTACCGTGTAGATGTGTGTATGTGTGTCTGTGTGCGTGTGTTTGCGTAGATGTTTCGTGTTTTAGTGTTTTGCGTTAATGTGCGTGTTCAAACGTGTTATGAAGCTTTTGATTACTTACAAGCATGAATATATAATATCTCCGTCGTTCTATTTAGCCTCTTTGTTATTGCCCTTGTTCAGGTAGGCATATACCCAAACCACTATTCGAAATGTCTAGTGTACTATGTTGATCTTCGTTTTGTTGTTGTTGTTATGTTGGGGTTTAACGGCACATCAACGTGCAGCACGATCACGGCTACATTGTGTCAAACACGGTAAGATACGTTTGTAAGTCAACGAGAAGAGAAAGAAAGAAAGCGGGACAGAAGACAGGAGCAAAGAGAGAGAGAGAGAGAGAGAGAGAGAGAGAGAAATGTCTTCCCTGGAATGTCAAGGATGGCACTCCATGGAAGACATCCCACCGATGGTGGGCTTACACCGCCTGCAGGTGGGAGCAGAGAACCTTCTTATAAACCCCGGGCCTCCGCGGGGGTAATCTTCGTGTCTCATTGTCGTTAACGTAATGTCTAGAGGTACTTACGGCTAACATTGTGGCTATTTGGACTTGTTTCGTTCATTTTCCCTTCTGTATTTTGACTCGTCCAACTACAAAAAGTCCAGTTGCTGGTTATACTCTAAGACTATAAGTCAATGACACAGACTTTTATCCAGCTAGAACTTCAAGACTAGACACATTTAAGTTCACCCAACTACTGCCAATATTATCATTGTTATGTATTCAGTCAGGGGGGGAGTGTCCAATACGGCACTCTATGATGAATACTTGCCTGATTGTGGTAATAATAGTAGAAGACAAAATTGCAGAGAAAAACGAAACGGGATTTCCACCAGGAAGTAGGTCAGGCTTTTTCCTACGTAATTAGCATTAGCACTATTCGCTTCTACTATTGTTTCGAAGGAATCTAGGGTCAATAAACTTGAAACATAGTTAGCATGTCAAGAGTTTTGGTCGTAAATTTCTTTCCCATCATAATATTAAGAAGGTCAAGCCAAGCGGTGAGGGCAAGGTCATGAATTGATGTGATTTCCCGGGCTATTGGTGAGCCCTATTAACAGCCTCGATGAACTTACTTCAGGTGTTTATCTCTTAATACATACAGACAACGGAGGCAAGAACAAATAATGACCAGTGTGAATATCTGAAATATTACGGCCGGTCATAAGGCTTAGACCCGAACCTTCAGCATCCCACCTAAAAACGAACAGCCACTAGTGTTCAAGACAAGGGTCTGAATCAATAAACAAACAAAAAACACAGATTATGTCTTTTAAAACAAACTTCAGCTTTGTCCCTTGTGCAAGAAGTAAATAACTATAATTCTTTTCTCCTTGGTTTATACTTTCCTCCATATACAACATTCTGTAACTGTCCTTCCATTCCGACACTTCAGTGCTAGTTCAAATTTTCACTCCTAGTGCATTGGCATGGCCAACGCAATACTCCCCCCCCCCCCCTTCCTCCTCCCGGCATTTTTGTTATGCCGTTACGTTGAATCTCAAAATGGATGAGCAAATATGAAAGTAGCAATACTGCTCACCCTATGCACCCCGTTTCCCATCAGTTTTTGTTTTCCCTGGAAAACGACATAAACAACAACAATAGCAGCGACAACAACAACAACAACACAATTAAGCTATTAACTTCAACTGAATGTTACTTTTCCCCCGGATGCTGGTGTATTCAACTACAAAACCACAGGAAGATAACTGATATTAAGCTCGTGACACAAGTGTGGCACAAAACATATCGAATTTCCAGACTCTTTTTTATTTTATTTAGCTCCTGTTTTTTTCTGTCCGATATGTGTGTGTCTTGCGAGTGCGACAGTGTGAATGTGCGTGTGTATGTTTATTTACAACAAACTTAGCCTTTCTTATGCAGTCAATCAATGCTGGTAAAACTAACATCATTTTCAAATTGTAATGCTATGTCTGATTCAAGATGATGGAATAAATTTAATAGCTGGTTATCGTCTTATCGTTTCAACTGCGCTTAACTAACATGAAAACCATCACAAATTAAGGAAAACCCACGCTTGATAGTCCAAATGGTCGAACTTTTGAAAGACAAAATAAGTTGAGGGGGGTGGGGGGGGGGGGGTAGAGAGGAGGAATAAAGACATTAAATGGGCCCACAATGAAGCCATACTGGGACTTAAACATTGGTTGTGGATCGATACAAATACCACAGAGATTGCACGATTAGTAATCAGCACAGAAGTTCCCTGATCAGTTCCTGTCAAGAGATCGATGATGAACAAATAGTACTAAACGGTGACGTCCAGACAGGACATTGTTATGGTTAATGCTGGCCTCCTTCAGTCATTGCTGACCATGGAAAGTATCCTTAAAGTTGTCTGGTGCAGCGTCGTCTATGGCTGAAGAGCCCAATGCGAGAATGGCGGTCCGTCCTGGAGATGTCAAATACAAATTTGTATCAGGATGGACATTCTGTGCCTTCCTTGTGGCCCTTCTCAGTCTCTGCCTCCGTGAGTCTCTCTTCACCTGCTGCCAGATGTTGTGTCAGGCTTTTCCTCCAGTTAGGACGGTCAGTCACGAAGGTCTCCCAGCTGTGTATGTTCATATTGAGGTCCTTTATGTCTTGCCTGACCTTGTCCTAATATCACAGTTTGGGGCGTCCTGAGCGTCGGCTTCCCTTGCACAAGTCACCGTAAAACGTCACTCTGATCAATGCAAAATAAATCATGACTGCTTGTCCACCTTGTTCCCAGATGTAAAGAGTTAATGTTAGCCCATCTCAAAGAGAAAAACAAAATATGCGTAAACATTAAGAGTAAACAAAGAATAAATGTTTTCCTTTTGCCAAATGTACGAGGTTATCATATCGAACAGTCAAGTCACAGGGTTCCAGTCTCACTCAGGAAGTTTTTACCTGTCATTATAAACAAAATCTTCTCCATTTTACTAATGCGTACGTTAGTACGTGCTTCATGCTGAACAGAACATTTTCAAGCTGGCATTTCTCACTGCAATATTTCACTCCTCAAACCACTCTAGGTTTTTGTTTTCTTCAATGCCAAGACCTTCTCACCTTTCTGCGGTTTGCATAGAGAAAACAGTAAACAATGTTTACTGTAATGGAGATTGTTTTTGATTACTGTTTATTACATATTTTACAATATATATTTTAACTTTGTCATTGCACCATATCCCCCATCCTTTATATGCCATGTATGTTACATGTTATTACAGACATAATTATTATAATGATTACTGTAATCACTTGTTCGTTGACATGCTAAAAAATACAAGGTGAAACATTGAAACATGCAGAATAAAATCGTTCAGGTGGCATATGTTGTTACAATCGGGCATATATAATTGCCATGTTTCAGCCCCCGGCATTGTGACTGGAAACTTTGTCGTAATCTCAAATAGAATCTTGGCCAGGCCAAGTTAGATTTGCCGGCTTAAATGTTTTACTGATAAAAATTAAATTAAAATCTCCTTCAAAAATGTCTGCATGATTTTTTTCTTTCTTTATCACAATTATGATCATTGTGTGCGTACCTGGAAAACGGCGTATCTGATTCTGTGCTCCTTCAAAACCAATCTTGTCTTTAGTATTGTAATTATTTTTACTTTGTCCAAGGTTGCACATATTTTTGTTGCTTTTTTTATTCTTTACTGTAGATCGTGTTGTTATTAGTAACTCTAACGGTATGGGTAAAGTTGAAGTAAAGTGTTGGACACGTCTTCACTACCGCCCCACAGACATCTGGGGAAGCCAAGACAACAGTGAAGCGAAGTGAAGATGGGTAGAAACTGTTTTTGGTGTTCCAGGTTCAAGGGTTTGTCACAATTAAATGGCGTTTTTCAAAAAATAATATTCCTGTGCAAAAATGACACTTTAGACTTCAAGTCAAGACAACTATAAACCGAAGTATTTTCCCCGGGAAATGGTTTCTAATCAAATCTCTCATTCTGTCAGAGTTACCGAGAAGACACCCAGCTTGGCAGATCTTTCTCTCCGGTAACGTTCTCATGTGGCCGAGCGTTCTTTGTCTAGGCGCTGCGAATTAGATCGAGAATTTCTCTCTCTCTCTCTCTCTCTGTGTGTGTGTGTGTGTGTGTGGGTGTATCTTTTCCGTTCTAAGAAAGTAAGAAAGTCAGGTTTTCCTTTTCGATTAGTTGATCTGAGCTTTAAATGCCTGTCCCATTTAGAAATTTAGAATTTTGAAGTTTGCCCGGACAGCGACGCCTCCGCCTACTTTTTCATCCGAATTTTAACTACGAGGGTTTCTTTTACGTGTAACATACACACAAGACCGCTAAAATGATTCGCCCTTATCTGAGAAGGCTAGATGTGGGGTTTCTTACTAAAAAAGTCAGGAAAACATCGTGTCTTTCAAAACAAAAAAATCGCTCATTTCGTGGTAGCATTCGAACCTGGAACGTCTTTTACACGTTCAAAGAGAGGCAGACTGCTAACCTCTCGACCTCTGCGCAGCATTGAGAGTCCATCGAATCGATGCTGGTGGGAGTACACGAGTACCTGCTGACTCACACAACGAGTGAGATCCAAGAGAAATCCCACACAAAGGACCACGGACTGGTGACCTGATGTTGCAAAGCCATCTGAGAGCACACTGAAAAAGCAGAAAGGAAATCAAATACAGAACCAAACAACAAGTAGTATGTAATTAGGAATTCAAACCCAGTCCACAAGGTAGGCCAGAAATGATGACTCATCTGTTAGTTATGTGCTATAGGGTTAAGAAAATTCTGGAAAAAAAAAAGAAATAAAAGAACCCTGTTATGCATAATTTAACATTAGGAAATACAATAATCAATTTAAAAAATACAGTAACAATAAAATAAGCATGTTAAAAATTATAAAGTAATAAAGTAAAACGATAATATAAGGATACTATTTTTTAATAGCCAACAAGGCAAGTGAGTAATTCTGGTTTTCTGCGGCTTTCAACGTCCTCCGGGTTGGATATGTCGGACAGGTGAGAAGTGAATTTTGACCTACCTTGTATAAGAGTGAGACTGAATCAACCTCTTGCTTGATCTTCCTAAGGTTAAAGTGAGAAAAATATGGAAAATGGGGGAATTGGATGGGGGGAGAGAGAGAGAGAGAGAGCGAAAGAGGGCGAGAAAGAGAGAGAGAGAGAGAGAGAAGGGCGTTCAGAGGGGAGGGAGCGGGTAGGAGGTGCTTCAGCCATTACAGGTAATCCCTACTTGAGTTAAACAAATAACGTGTACAGATCTTATGTAAGATTAGAGAGAACATGTAATTGCTACCTATATAAATTGCATTCCTCAAGATCATCCTACAAGATATTACAGAAAATTATAAAATAATGGAATTATCAATACGTAGATCACACGACTGTACCGCCATTAGTGATGGAGCGCATGATTTTAAGATTGCAGAAGGTTGTTCAGCCTAAAAACAACGGTTTGTTTATTTGGGTACGTTTGTGTGTGTGTGTGTGTGTGTATATGTGTGCGTCTGTCTCTCTCTCTGTTTGTGTGTGTGTCTCTCTCTCTGTGTGTGTGTGTGTGTGTGTGTGTGTCTGTGTGTGTGTATAGATATCGTAAACGAATTAAAAAAAAAAAAATTATAAATCGATAAATAAAGACGAAATCACAATCAGAAAGCAATGAAATATTTCGCCGAGATCGGTCACGTGACCGATGAAATATCACTCACACAAGAGTTTGTTTATATGGTGTGGACATGCCTGAATGTTCATTGCTGATTTCTTCAAGAGCTGCCTGTCATGTGCTCAGCAAGTACACAAATCAACCTGGGGCCGAGAATCTCTCGTTCATGAGATCGACCTCGAAATATCGCACTAATACCGGGGAAAACAGTTAAATGAAATGGTTTTGTGCTTTCCACGTGACAGGGTCCCCGTGGGGAGGGGGGGGCTGGGAACATATGCAGATTCTTTGCTCCCACCTGCAGGCGGTGAAAGCCCGTCATCAGTGGGATGTCTCCCACGGAATGCCATCCTCAGCGTTCCAGGGGTGACATCTCTTCTCTCTCTCTGTCCTTGCTCCTGTCTTCTGTCCCGCTTTCTTTCCTCTCTTCTTCTTGACAGTGTAAATGTAAACGTATCTTACCATGTTTGGCACAATGTAGCCTTGATAGTGCTGATATGCCGTTAAACCTCAACACAAACAAGACAAAGAAAGATGGAGAGAGGTACTAAAGATGAAAGAGACGAGGGAGAGAGTGAGAGAGTAAGAGGGATGTACCGACAAACAGATGGACAGACAGACAAATAGGCAGACAGACAGATAAACAAATTAACAGATACACAGTCAGAATATGCAGACAGTAAACAAGAATGACCATACACAAACAGTGGGACAGATAATCTGGACTGGCGGTATAAGACTACACACAGCGTAGGAGACTACACACAGCGTAGTACTGCAAGGCCACCATGAGTGCATCAAGACTGAAAACCACCGATCTCCGCAAGGTTTGGTTACGTAAAGGGCGGGGTAACAATTGCAATCAGCTGATTCACACTCCATACCTCTGCCTCTACTCTTCTTCGCCCTTGATCACAGACACACACATACACACACGCACAAAGGCACATACACACACAGAGGCACATAAACATACAGAGGGACATACACACAGACACATATACAGAGACGTACATATAGATATACACCTATCTTTATCTCTTACCCTCATTCTCATCACACTGCGGTCTGCTTATTTCTTTTCTCTTTTCTCTGTCTGATATGCACAGTGTATGTTTTGTTGTTCCTGTTGTTATTGATGTTGTTGTTCTAATTCCTTTTCCTCTGTCCAGCTTGGAACATATTCTCACTCCCTCCGCCTCCACCCCCCCCCCCTGATATCACCCATTCTCTTTCACTATCTCTGTCATTCACTCATCTCTCTTTCTCCGTCCACGCTTGCATGTGTTTATCTCCTACGGATTCTCTCACAATGCATCTCCTCTTTCTCTTTATTTTTCTCTTTCTCTCCCCCCGTCTCTACCTCTGCCTGTTTTTCTGTAACTGAATCTGTCTTTCTATCTGTCGGCCTGTCTTTTATATCATCATAATCACGTCAACTGTCTTGTTTGTGTCTTCTCCTCACATGACCAATCACATAACATTTCATTAGACATAACACTACTCTCGTGCTACTGAATCACTACAATTGCCGCTGAACTGTTACATCTGGTTATCACTAGCAGTGGTCCCAACGAAACAAGACGCGCGGCAATACTTATAGTTGCACTAGCACATGAGGCATTATCATTTTCATGCACTGAATAACTACAATTGTAATGCCACTGAAACACTTCAATTGGGTATCACTAGCTGTGGTGCCAATGCCAATCACCCAACGAGACATATAACAATGCAAGCGTGCACACTCATATGACCGTATACATTATATGAGGCATTCGTGCCATTTAACCATTACAATAATGTCACTGTAGTGTTACAATTGCTTGTTCCCAAGAGCGATTCCTGTCAAATGAGACATACGATGATGCAGTGCAATGTACATTCAAATGGTCACCTACACTGCATCAGGCATTGCTACTACTGAATCGCTACAACTGCCGCTGAGCTTTTACAGCTGGTTATTGCATGTACTAGAAGTAGATCTAGTTCCGACGAAATGAGACTTACGACAGTCTTGTACTGTACGATACAGCATAGTACACAATCTTATGACAATTCAGTTGACATTAGGAGTTACTACTGTAGTGTTCTTGAACCACTAGACAGGCTAGAATTGCCACTGAATAGTTACAATTGCTTTCCATTGGCCGCGGTTCCAGTGAAATGACGTATTTACGTAAACGACGACACTATGTTAGTACAGCACACATTCACATGACCACTCAGATTACAACCGTTGTCTCAGGAGGAATAATAACCTGCTGTTGGTCTAAGTATCAGTACCGGGCTGGGCGGGGAAAACTACAGAGTAGGAACGTAAACAAAGGAGAAGAGTGAAAGCGGTTGAAAAACTGGCGATTCAGCACATAGAATCCGGTCTGGGTATTGTGGCACAGGCAGATCATGGCGACCCTCCCTGACCGGTGACAGTCACACATACACGCAAACACATATATATACACACACACACGCACATACACACAGAGGCCAGTGGTTTGTGTCCAGTTATAAATGGCCAGCGGTGACTCAGCACGTTTACGACCATGGCATAGAAAGGGAAAAGGGGAAGGGAGAGGGGCGGGGTAAGGGTTAAATGCTTGGATAAAACCTTGTAGACGGAAACAAACAACAGTAAACTGTGATCTCTCTGATACTGATACATGCATAGACAACTATTCGTCTGTTTATATCTCATCGTTGGCTTAGAATCTCAAACTCCAAAGACCATTTCCCACACTGGTCTCGCCAGTATATGGGTAAACCGACTCTGCTTGAAACAGCCAGCCGTGATTCCCGAACAGAGGGCGTAGTTCCAGCCACAACAGTTACATACATGCACAAACTTGACGTAACGCGTTAACAATGGCAACCGTTCTGTATCTCCAAGAAAATGAAATATTGATTGCTTGTTTGTCTGGTTATTTGTTTGTTTATGCTGGGATTCAAGAGTGCATCAGCACGATTGCAGCCATATTGTCCCTAGTAAGGATGCATACGTTTACAAGTGTAACATCAAAGGTGCGGATATAAACTGGAGGATCAAAGATGGTAAAGGGATATATCGTCGCCTCAGAGTTAAATTGTCATATCTACAAGTTTTATGTTTGTTGTTAGGACAATACAATCCTGTGGCGACGATATGTAAACATCCGATATGGTGTGTGGCCAGTCGGATGTTCACAGCTTTGCATGATATAACGATATCAAATGTATGGTCCTCTCAATAAAGTGCATGGTAAGTTCGCAGTCTTTCTTATCATGTCTATTACAACTACAACTGACAGTCTACATAATAATGACATACACTTACCGCTCTTTCATTAGTATGCCGATTTTGTTACTTACTGAGTGCATTATTATTTGTGTGTTTAAGTATGTCTGTGACGAGAGCAAAATGCAGACAAATAAATAGACAGACAGTCAATCTGTCTACATGAAGAAATAGGAAAACTTCCTGGTATACTCTTTAGCAACATAAAACTGAAGTACGTTAATAGTAACTAATACCGGATTTGGGTCCAAAAGAGAAATTACTGATAGCCAAAATGTAGGAAATCCTACTAAGTAGGGAATTTGACACCCCTGATACATAGCTTCATGATTATTTCGAGATCGTCATATGATCGAGAGATTTTCGGTCACAAGCTGATCCGTGTACATGTCCTGCGCATGGCAGGCAGCTCTTCGCCAATGATGAGCGCACGATACAAACAAAGCCACGTGTGAGCGATGTTTCCTCGGTCATGTTGCCGATCTCGAAATACCTCATTGCTGACAACTTTTGATACACCACCCCAATTTGTAGACGTGTTCGACCTTGCTAGGCGAAGTGTAGCCGTGATCGTGCTGCAAACCGATCAAATCTAACCAAACCAAAACAAAAAGCAAATTGTTGACACCGCAGAATGGTTTATAACATAAACAAAGCAGACGCCCACCGCTACTATCAATCACATGACGACTGGGAAAGTTAACTAAACAAATGAGGCGTTCTGAGTTCAGTACCACCCTGTAAACACAGTGGAAGATTCTGAAAAGTTTTGCATTTGGTATCCCAGCGTTCCTCAGTGTAAACAAATAACGAAGCCCAGTGCCTCCAAAACGTGACAACCCACACTAACCACAACATGAGCACTAGAAGATTCAGGAGAAGTTCAGCTGAAGGATGGAAACACATTATATGGTACAAGGTCGATTTTCTTTCTTCTTCTTCTTTTGTTGTTGTTATTGCTGTTCTTGTTGATGCTGTTGTTGTTATTGTTATTGTCGTCTTTGTTGTTGTTGTGTTGTTGTCAATGCTCCTTGCCAAATTTACAAGGCCATGTAATACCAAAAAACGTGGGGATGCAATCAAACAGTTCTGTCTTCTCAAAATCTGAATTTAATCACTGACTGCCATTTGCGTTTTCACCTCTCAAGTTGAAACGACCTGCAGAAAGCGTGGATATGGTGTTTTGTGGCTGGACAGACATGGAGAGCAGACAAATCCTGGCCGTTATGACTTATCGGCCCCTGCTGGCGACAGACGGCCACACCCAGTGCTTGGACTAGTGCGACAGCACGGACAGGTCTGCGGTAAACAATAATATAACAGATTAACAGGTCAGGAATACACTGCAGTCTTTCACAGGTCAGAAATACACACAGAACGGCTGGGAACTTAATGTCTGAATCAGACACCTCCTACTTACTCCTCTTTCATTACTATGACGATTTTGTTATTTGATAAGCGCATTATTATTTGTGTGTTTAAGTGTGTGTGTGCGACACAGAGCAAGATGCAGACAAATAAATAAACAGACAGATAGGAAGGCATGCACGCACATACATACCTACCTACTTACCTACTTACCTACCTACCTACCTACCTACCTACCTACCTACCTACCTACCTACATACATACATACATACATACATACATACATAGTAACACATTCATACATACATGCATACATGTGTACATAAGAAATGAACACACATAAACACTCGAAAGAAGGACCACTAAAGCCTTAACATAATTTCATAATAAAAAAAAAAGGAAGGGGTTGCGGGAGAGGAGGGGTAGAAAGGCAGCTAGAGATAAACGAGAAATTCACACCTGAATCAGTTGTCCAACAAAATAAACCAAGAGAAGACCTAGCTCTATGTGTGGCCGCGAACCAAATGTGAGGTGAATAGGCAGGGTGGATAAACATCCATACAGGCAACGACAGGTCGGCACAAACACCAGCCGGCGGGGAACAATCACAGTGTGTGCGAGATGACTCCGAGCGCCATTCTTGTCGTAGGCTATGTCCGAATTAGAGAGATTTTCTTGAGGCGTTGGCCATGTTTATTGACAGGGTCGTACAGGTCGGGATGGCCTGCAATGCCCTGTTGTTGGGAAACTGACAAACGACGCTGCACTGAACTGACCTTACCGAGAGAAGATCGGTAAGCTCTCTAACAGAACATTAATTTGAATAAGAAAGGCTGGAAGAATTCGGGTCAATATTCCTAAAGTAAAAGCCACGATTTTTTTAGCAAGGCAGAACATTTGAAAACATATTGTGTAAAAGCGCAATGCAGTCACTGCAATCTAACAAGCTTCTGGTATATAAACTGGTGTGTAACAGCACTGTTCTCTCCGTCCCCCTTCCCTCCTGTGGGTCAGATAATAAATTATGTCCCAGCCTGCGATCGATTGATTTTTTTTTTCATAACTGCAAATAATAATTCTTGAGACGGGAACAGTTTTGTCCCGATAATTTTGTGGTCGCGCACAACAACTTGGAACAGAGCAGGACTGTCTTCATTCGCCCCGGTAGTTGTGCACACTTCTCTGCGTTCTAAATAGCGCAAATCAGTCTGTCGCGGAGGGAAACTAGATCTAGATCTAGCCTAAATCCAGACTCTGCTTTCCCGAGAACTGGACATACTGTCATGGTTACTGTACTTCCCTGGACCACCTGTATACTTCCCTGCTGAAGCAGTAATGCCTTTGTTAAATGACAAGAAAATTATGGTGGTGAGATTTGTTAGGTCTGATGTCAACCGATTTTTCAAATATATGTGTCACTGGAAGGGTTTTGACTTTGGTGAAAATAACCACTGAGCTACGGCTTTCCTATGCTCTGATATTCAAGTTCGAACTGCACTCTCATGACCCCATGGCCAGCAAAATCTAATTTCCTCAACGATGTCCCTTTTGACATCCAATACATTGAGTAGGCTATTCCGGCATTTCCATGTGTGAAGATGCAATATTAGAAGGGTGTAAGGGCAGATCTAGTCAAAAACTTTTTGACCAGATCTGCCCTTACACCCTTCTAATATTGCATCTTCACACACAGAAATGCCGGAATGCTTTTTCTTTTGAAATCTGTTACGAGCGGAAAACATAATATGTAAGATTTATAAGGCACTGATCTTTCGTCCTTCCTATCTGAACATGTCGCTCTTTGATTAAATGTCTTCCCAGTACTTTTTATAAGATCTGTTAATATTTCTAAAGTTACAACAGAGATCAGTGGTAATTTTCAACAGTTAGCAGGTGTTAAATATCTGGTACCAGTAAACATATTGGGGGGGGGGGGGGGGAGACTGATAAACAAACTTTGTAGGCTGCTTTCTTTCCAGCGTAACTGAGGAAAGCAGAACAAGTGCATAAAAAAAAAAAAAGTTAAGAAAAGGAAATAGGTGCATATTTGTGGTCGGGGACAAGATTATTTTTCTAAAATTCACAGGAAAACTATTGACAGACATAAAAGAAAATACCAAGTTAAAAAAGCTAGAGGTTGGCAGTTTAAAGAAAGAAAGAAACAAACAAACAAAAAGAAAAAGATCTACTGAGTGGGGGAAAGTCGGGCAGTGGCAAGCTCACTGGTCACAGCCACTTTGCCCTAACACTTTTTTCCTTTCCGGCTGGGCGCGCATGTACTATCTAGCAGACAAGGTGTAGTCCCTATTCAGCAAAAAGCACGTACTGCACACACTGGACCGTATCTGATATTGCAATGTACACTGAATTGGATCATAATTTCGCATGTACTGTAGGGGAAGATTCACGCAAATATTATATAACTATTCTGCAATATTATGCTCTTTATTTTCTTTTGGTTCTGGCTCGTTCCCCATGAAATGAAAAGGGACGCAAACTGAATTTCTCAATAGACAACTTTCAAGCTACCGTAAACTTTATGTTCTGATTTCTAAGCAAGACATCGGTATGAGCTTCGTTCCTCCTTTTTAGATCGTTCTTCATAACGAGAAACTAGTTTTCTGAATTGATACTTTTCATAGTAGCACAATTTTTTTTTTGTTTTGTCCTCTTTAAGCGTCGTGCACACTGAATGCAGGAATGGGACATTAAACTTAGGAATGCAAAAAGGAAATGACATTTAACCACTAGAGACAAAAATAGCATGTACACCAAAAGGCTATTCAAATAATATTAAATACAGTAAGCATGCAGGCATCCTATTTTTCTTCCGGTGTTCTTTGTTAAATGTTGTTAATCTTTCTTTCTTTTTTATTTTATTTTCAGTAAAACATTCAGAATTTCTTGACCCTTTGCACCCTAGGGTAGCATACATAATCCACTCTTGCCAGACAGGAAAAAAAAAAAAAAATCGTAGAGACAATTATGTCACATGGGTAAATCATTACAGACTTTTGGCAATGAACTTTGCATGATTTCTACAGCTGGCTTCACTGTGGAGTATCACTGCGCTTGGGGGTAACTGCTAAAACCTGGAAATGGCATTGTTTCTTCCAATCAAGTCTTATTGGTGTGGTTTTAATGCACAGTTACACTTACCAAAGGGCCATCTAAGCAAATAACTAATTAAATAACTTGCTAAATGACTATCTGACTACCTAACCAATCATTTAACTGCCTAAGTAACTAATCAGACAACCTACCAACTGAATAAGTAACTAACTACATTGTAGTTAAAAAAACCTATCAACTGACTGAGTGACTGACTAACTGACTAGATGACAAAGATCGAAGATAAACAAAATAAACATCTGTTCCTCCCTTGGTGAACTATGAGGTGTCACGAACAGCTACATACTTTTTTTTTCCCCTGAAGTTCCGGCGTGAAAGCCACGTGGAGCGGGGGTGTAAAGTAGCCTACTTACATTATTAGTGGAGAGATGTTGTTAATTACGCTTTCCATGCTATGGAATTGCCAACGCCAAGAACAACGACGATAATACGGCAAATTTGGGACATAAGTCCCACATCCGCTGACGTCAGCAACGAGCACTAGCTTCGACTTCCGCCTTATCTCTTGTCGTCGATGGTATTTTGATTTTTAATCGGTTTATATTGTATACCTGTGTGATTTTACATGCGCGCTTGAGGGGACTGCATTATTTTGTTGTTGTTTGTTTGTTTGTTTTTGTTCTTTCTCTCTTTCTTTTTCTTTGTTTCTCATTTTGTAGATTATGGCGTCTGCACAACATTTTTCTTTTCTTATTTTTTTCCTTTCATAACAATGTGTTAATGAGTATTTATAACGGCTAATTGTCGTTGAAAGCCATCAAACACACGTTACAAATACACGTACTTGTGCCTGACAACCTGCATGCAGGTAATTTACTTCGAAAAAAAAAAAATTGAGCTTAAACAAAATATATTTTTTTACAGGTATGGCGGAGCGCGCCAAGAGGAGTGGGGAAGGAAAAAGGGTAGTGGGGGGGGGAGGGGGGGGGACAAAAGTCATGAAATATAGACAGTAACGGGCATTTTATAAGCAGAAAACGACTGACCCAACCGGAAACTAACTAAACAATTAAAAAATGAAAAAAAACAAAAACAAAACAAACAACATATAAACAAATTCATCTTGATGTTGAAAGTGAAAGTCAAATTTGAAATTTTCAAGTCAGATTGGCTCTTCTTCAGGGCAATATGTTAATGCGTAAAGGCTGCGTATCATCTGCCACTGCGAGAATTTTTTAATTCCAATGAGAGAGTAGATAGATGAGCGAATGAGTTTGAGAGCTCGTATTTTTGCATGCTCACAAGTCAGCTATTGTGTACAAGAGCCAAATTTCCGTTATCAAAGCATTAAAATTCTTCATCTGATTTAAAAACAAAATCATCAGTTACTGACAGCTCTTTGTATTAGCCTTATCTAAAACCAATTACAGCCAATCAGAATCGTTTTAATCAAGCTTTCACATTCCACACAAAAGTATATCAATTTTGCAAACTCATAAAATGATAATAATGTGAAGAAAAGGCGGAAAAAAAAAAAAAAGAAATAGAAAAAGAAGAGGAAGAAGAGCGAAGAACGACAACAATAATAATAACAAGAAAATGGTCATGAAGAAGAAGAAGAAGAAGAAGAAGAAGACGAAAAGCAACAATAATCCAACATCAAATAATAACAAAAATATTTTGTTGTCCTGGTAAAGAAAATGGGCAGCCACATCACTTTATTCAGTTTTTATAACATCCCATTCTAACACACAGTGACTTGTGCCTTTTAGTGTATTAAGTTAGTTGGCGGTATAGAGTTCTGGGAAGTTCTAAGAGATTTCTATGAAATGATGAGGAAGTTAATGATGACAGTGATTGCAACGTTTGCTCTCTGGCGAAGCGTCAAACAGGCTTGAAAATTTCTGGAGTTCCATCGATCAACAAACTGTTCAACTTCAATCTGTCTGTTGTTTGTTTCTTTTCATGTATTTAATTAGTAATTAGTTACCAGTTAACAGTCAATCATTCTGTGTCTAAAATTCAAGGCATTTATAATATATGAAATGGTGATTACCGTGAAGATGGCTTGAACCTCTCCCCTCCCCCAAACCCTTTCAAATCAGGAGTATAGGAGTAAAGCCGAAATATTGTCAAATCTAGAGCACATATTCCCCACCAACACACCAAGACAGTTATCCCCCCCCCCCCGCCCGCTTATCTTTCAGAGCCATGCACACACTTCGAATTAACACCTCGTTACACTTAATAGGGAAGCAATTTCATTAATGGGCTTGGTTAGTGAGAGTTGCTTCCCCTCCAGGAAGTTGATCCGTCGTCAAAAAAAATATGCGTCATTGACAGAACGATGCTCTTGAGTGAGAAAGAAATATATATATATACAAAATTCCACCTTCTTCAGTATTCTGGGCCTCACCCTCTAGTAACATTTTGGATTTCAGCGTTTTAAAGACAGTATGTAAGAATCTCATTGTTGTTTGTTTTACTGTTGAGGATGTTAAAATTATATAATATGATCTATGTAATGATCTATTTCGTGATCGGCCACATGACCAGGAAACGTCGCTCACATGTGACTTTGTTATAAGCTGTGGCATGTCTGAAATCTTATTCGTCAAGATTTGTTGCCATACACAGAGAATGTAAACAAATAGCGTGTGGGCGAAAATCACTGATCATATGACTTTTCTCGCTATGTCTCATTCATGATTTGAAACTTCCACCCCAAGCCATTTCTCAAAGGTTTCGCGACCCCCCCCCCCCCAACCCACCCCGGGGCCAAGGCTACGCGACCCGATGCCAAGACTTCCCGACACCCTTGGGAATCCCTGTGCTAGACATACGTCACTACACATATACAGAAACATTGTGTTGTAATAACTTTTATTCAAAGCTAGTCTAAGAATCTACTTGCAAAATTGTACATTATAATACACCATAGGACAGAACTGACTTCCATATCCTTATTATGAGATTACTGGTACTTACTAATTGTTGGTCTGTCTCCACAACTGTGACAATTTGTGCTCTCAAAATGTTTTCTCGTGACAAGTAGCCACTTTGTTCTTAGCTTTCAATCTTTTCATGTCAGCATAGCTGTCAATCTGGGCACGAGAGATTTAATCAACGCAGAATCCATTTGTGGTCATCCCCCGTGTTTTCCCTCATCTATTCTCTTCTTCCCCTTTCTCTCCTTCTCTCTTTCTCGCATTCTCTTTCTCCCGTAAGTGTAACAATATTTTCCTACTCATGTGCCCAAACATGTGCTCACGTATATAATCTGATAAACGCACAGATGGCTCTGTACTGCAGTTTATTATTCCATTTTGTGCCATAACCATGATAACGTAAATAACACAACGACACAGATGAACAAACAGATAGTCCAGTCTTAATCTCAGAGAAACCGCTATCCGTTTCTCTTTCTGTCTATTTCCTTGCAGCTGAAAACACGAAGCACGCATGTCGTTTATTACTTTGCTTCACATCACACGGAGGAGAAAAACAATAATCAATAACACATCTCAAAGCAGACACGTCCCTAGATCTTTCTCATTCATCTCTGTCTGGATGCCTGTCTACTGTCTACTTGATGTCTGAGTTTGTCCTTCTGCCTGCCTATCTAATTAGGCCTACCTACCAACCTACATACTTACTTTTATTATATGCTTATAATATCTATCTATCTATCTATCTATCTATCTATCTATCTATCTATCTATCTATCTATCTATCTATCTATCTATCT
>JBCAUA010325434.1:0-12324 GCA_038406235.1 Peronia verruculata | reverse complement strand
CCCCCCTCCCCTCCGAAACAAATAAACCCCCGACGTTACCCTCTAACGTTCCTCCCACTTCCAAATCTTCTTCAAACCCACAACATCTATCTCAGGTTTAGTGCCATGGTTTTAGTGTATGTGGTCAAATTAGATCTGTGGCTCTTAATCTGAAAGAAGAGTGATTAATTACTCTGTAAGAAGAATGCACCTCTTTGTTACTATTTTAAATAGGAGGATGAAGCTTGGCATGTTTATCTTTCATTGAGCAAACTCAGTTTTATAAAGATATTCAAACCTTATGGTTCTTTTTTTGTAGGCAAGAGAGACACGCAGAAAAGTAAGAAACATCAGACAACCTGAACTACGCTATCCTTCATCTACAGACAACGCAGTAGTCCTAACACGTCAGACATTGGTAGTGCAGCAGCAAGTGAGGATCGCCAACTTAACGTACTTTTCACTTTTGCGGTAATGTAGAAAACAGTCAGCATCATTATATAAAAAGAGGCATGGTAGTCAAAGAGTCATAATGCTGAAGAACCTTAAGACTTGGTCTGCAGTCATTTATATATTATGGCAAATTTCAGGTCGACACGTTGCAAAAACTCCCGAGACCACGAGGTTACTGGATGTTTAATGTCAAATTTACAACAAAAAATTCTGTGCATGTGTCACAAATCCACGGAAAACTTCTGACAGTCTCAGTTTTACATCTCATGATTTGCTTTTACCAGATCGTCAGAAAGTTAATCAAATGAAGACAGATTAGATGGCCAAGAGGAAGGACATGCTTTTACCGATGAAAAAAAAAGAGTGGGACAAAAAAGCGTATGTTCCTAGTAAGATTAAAGAAGAATGGCTGAACAGAGGTAAAAGATATCGATATGGAAAAGAGAAATAAGGGGAAAAAAGAGCAGATAATGGAATTTACACCAGAGAGGCTTCAACTGTTTCTTTTCTTTCTCTGACTTAAGGTCACACATTTCTCTCTCCCACGTTCTTCCTATCTTTTTGGTCCCTCCTCCGTGACCCACTCTCCCCTCCTCCTCTCCCCTTTACTCCAAAACACCAACTTCACCATCCTTATGTCATACGTACACAAATACACACATACATACAAACCAGTTAATTGTGGTTTCGATGACCTAGCGGTTAAGCCGTCGGACTCGGGATCTGAAGTTCCGGGTTCGAATCCTGGCAGGTCCCGACATTTTGTCCTTGGGAAAGACAATTTACACAAATTTCCTGACTCGACCTAGGTTAAAATAGGTATCTGACTATAGGCAGTGACTGATATTGTTGGACTAATAAGGTTTTCTGTGCCCAACTGGCAGCCACCGTGTATGCTTCCCAGGAGTCTGATAACGTTTGTAAGAGTTTTCTTTGAGTCTGTCTGTCGGGGTAATAATAGATGGTAAAGTGCTTAGAGCCAATAATAGATTGGTAAAGCGCTATAAAAATACTCTCTATTATTTTTATTGTTATCATCACAAAGGGATAATCGCTCAGTTGAACCAGCCACGAAACCGTTCAGAGATACCAGTTCAGTCACTGCCCTTCTGCTTGAAGCCCATCTAAGATCCAGTACTGGACAGATAATTGTCATAATGCTGTCCTCTTTGCCCTACCTTCAATGGACGGGTTTTTAATATGCATTTGCTGCCTACAATGTATATGTCTATGCTATGTAATCGTTAAAAAAAAAGGAAATAGTATATATTTAAAAAAATGATGAGATATTTTACATTGCTACATGACTTGGCTCCCCCGCGGAGGCCCGGGGTTTATAAGTAGGTTCTCTGCTCCCACCTGCAGGCGGTGTAAGCCCGTCATCTGTAGGATATCTCGCATGAAGTGCCATTCTCGACATTTCAGGGAAGGCATATCTTTTCTCTCTCTCTCTCTCTTCTTGCTCCTGTCTCCCATCCCGCTCTCTTTCATCTCTTCTTTCTCGACGTGTAAACGTATCTTACCGTATTTGACACAACATAGCCGTAATCGTCCTGATGTGTCTTTAAACCCCAACACTCAACACACATACAAATATGACTTGGCAGAGCCAGCGGTTTAGATCATAGAGGAGGCTGAATTAACGAACGTGACACTAATTTTTATTTTGTCAGTGCAATGAATATCCCCCTGGACAACCTCTAAGAGCCTGTCCTTTAGGGGCAATTGAAATCTTATTATACATTCTTTGCTTGGTTTGGCAAGTTGATCTCTGAAGTGCGTCACAAATAGCTGTAGAACAGATCAATTCAATCCGTAGAGACAGGAGAGGCGACAAGAAAGAGGAAGGGGTGGGGTGGACTGAGCCAGTCACCTTCAGCTTTTAATTACAGTAGGAATCACAAAATTGCCGAAAAAGTCTGAGTCAAACCGATTTCTTTATTTCAGAGAATTAAATGAGTCTGGCTTGTCGATAAATTATAGTCTGAAGAGCCTAGTAACTCAAACTTTAGATGCAGAGAGCGGTCCATGGAAAAGGTGGTTGTGCGGAGTAGTAATTATACCAAGAAGTAACCAGTTGTCTATTCTTGAGAATTACACAACAAAGAGGACAAATCATTTCCCTGACCAGCTAATGACGCAACGTTATGATCCAAGTCACGATGGCTCGAGTCAGTTTTAGGTGGTTCAAGAAAAGGTCTTTTTTCGCACTAAGGAGACATATAATATACCTAAAATGTTTTCGTGACCGACGTATGTACGTTATGTGACAAAATATGTTTTGGTAATTAGGTTATGTTCTGACGTGATTGTGGCAAGTACGGAATTTATTTCGCTTTTCTTCCTCCTGTGGGTGGTTTTTCTCACAACTGTGGATAGTCCCATGGCTTTAAACCTTAAAAATGAAACCATGCCTACGCGAATGATGACTGACGGTGGTGATATGAGGAAAGACAAAACACAAACAAATAAACAAACCTTAATAGGAAAAAAAACTACAATAACAATAAGAATAATAATGTTAATGATAATAAATAAATAAATAAATAAATAAATAAACGAAACAACTCTGACCAATGTTGACGTCATACATGTCATGTCATGGCATGGCCTTAAGACTTGAGAGCGGACGAAGCGATATTTGAGAAGTAGAACTGGATTAGACAATATGAACCACATTGGGCAAGGGGCGACTCTCACGGGGAATCAGAATGGAGTGGACGGTGTGGCCAACCTGTCATTTCAAGATCCTAGACACCTCTCCTTGCTATGTTTGTTGCTGCTTTCTTTCTGTCTTTCTTTTTTCGTTTTCGTGTTCGTTTTTTTGTTTTTTCGTTCGTTATTAGGCTGGACTCAGAGAGGGGAGGGCGAGCATTTCCTCTATTTCCTGTGTTGTTTGCCGTTTTCCCGGGCGTGCTTTGTTTGTCCATTTGATTTACACGTGCAGACCGGGCAGGTCAGGGCAGGCAGTTCCTAGCCACGTCACGTGGGTTTCCGATGACCCAGCGCGACATTTCATCATCTCAGCGGGGTTTTGTCCCAGGAGACGCGCGATAGACATACTTGAATACAAACTGGCATGATTATAAATGCGTCTCATTCAAATTGGCCAACGCTTTTCTGAAGGCTTATAGACGTGCGGAATGTTCTACTTCCTTCAGAATCGTTACTTATAAATCTCTGAAATTCCAAGCTAATGTGATTGCCTCGTCATTAAAATTGATGTCAGTGACATAATTATTCGTTTTGTCGTAACGCGAAAAAAGAACTTATTTATGCTAAAAAGAAAAAAAAAATATCGCTGTAGTATTTACAATATTCAGAGCTGTCTTACAAAGTTTCTTAATTTATGGTGGGTAAATGTAATCAGTAATTAATGTTCGACAGTAAACATAAAGAAAAAAAAAAAAAAAAGGAACATTGTTCTCATGGAGAGACAAAATATAGAACAGCGTCTCTATTCAAGTTCTTGCACATAAATCCAAATATCTCAATGTTTGATCAATGGTTACTGTGTACTGGACCAGTCACCACTGTGTCTGTCTGTCAGAAAAAACCCAGACAGTTATAGAATAGTATTTTGTGCTGAGGGAATATCTGACCTCACTGAAATGTCTCCTCAGCCATATCCGCAGGTCAGATTATCTCATCAGAGACATTTCACTGTCTTGTGTGGCTAACATGGATAGATTTCGCTGAGACATCTGTCAGCCACGTCTGGCCCAGGTTTACATCATTGCACCGGTCAACAAATTTCAAATTTTTTTTTTTTTTTTTGCCTGCCTCTTGGAAAACATTATGTGTTTTAAGGCAATTCCGGGTCGCTGATTTCAGATCTTGAGTCAGATTTTAGCTAGCATGTCAAGTTTGTATGATATTCGTGATTGCCAGATATTGTCAGTGATTGTTTATTTCGATTTATTTTCTAACAAAATTTCAAAAAGCACGATCTCTAACATCCACCCTGAGCACAGTAGTTGTTTTCAGAATTCTCCTTCAGCACTTTGTTTTTCTCTCGCCATCCCGCCCCCCCCTTTTTTTTCTGCGTCTTTTATTTTCTCCTTCTTTTTCTTTTTTTGCCTCTTCTTTATTTTATCCAGGCCTCCTACCCCCCCCCCCCTACTTTCCTTCTCCCTTTGCTAAAAAAAAAACAACAACAACACAAACAACAAAAAAAAAACAACAACAACAACAACAAAAATAATAATAAAATAAAAGCAATCAAGTTCTAATGAGATGTCGGCAAATATTCAATTGGCTTCGATCAGCCTGTTTTTTTGTAGTGTGCTTTTTTTTTTTTGAAAAAAAAAGGGGGAGCGGGGACAAAGAGAAATTTTATAGGACACGCCATTTCTCTTTTAATAATGCCTTGGTAAAAGAAAATAACACAAAATATTCCACCTACGTATTCAGTCTAATGTTCTGTGATGTTGCTATAACTTAATACCGTGTAGAAATTTACTCTCAGTGTTTCAGCCATATTGTTCTCGATGAAGAAAGATGGTGGTAAAAAAAAGTCCAGGAAATAACATTTTATTCTCTTTTATATATGATTGACCCCTTCATCTGTCAGTGGTCTTACCAATAGTTTCGGTGGCAGAAATTTGATTGAATATTTGTGTAGAGGAAAGCTCTCCCATCCAGTGTTCTACCAGGAAACAGCCCAGATCAGTCGTCTCCCCCCTTGATTGAATTTTGTTTCCAGCTTGGCACCGGTTATTGTCTCCCTTTTCCTCCGAGTTACTGTCTGTAGACTCCGCACTGCTGGCGTAAAATTATTACTTGTGTCCAATTCGGAAGATAAGGGAGAAAATCCTGTTGTGCGCAGATTTTCCTCCGAGTATCAGGCCTTGGTGAGCTTACTGAGGTCTTACTTCATGACAGAGCCATCAAGGGCTTGTTACATTTTATCCAAACGACCTTGGCGTGAGGGACATCTCTTTATTTATAAAATGAAATGCCGGAAAATCTTCAACAGCCGTTATGGTAATCATTTTTGCTAATAATTGGCAAGACAATTTATACCCTAATGACTGAAGGGCGGAAATATACGCGCAGGTAACTGAAAGGTGAAATTAGAATTGACGTGAATCGTAATGATTTTTTAAGTTATATTTCTTTATTTTTTTTTTTTTTTATCTTTTTGATAACAAAATTAAATACTTTATATTTTATTTCTTAACTCAGTTATGAAAATCGTACAGAATAAATATTAGAATAGCCATTGCATTTTGCATTGAAAACTTAAAAAAATACAAATTTGACATAATCATTCAGTTTGCTTTCTATTATGGTACAAAAATGCAGACTTATTCCAGCAAAATCGTATCTTTAATCAGGACCGCCTCGAAATTTTAACATAATTTGGGCATGAATCCTCCCCTCAAACACCATGTTGAGGGTATTCAAGGAAGGGAAGTTTAATATATTTTCACAGCAGTTAAGACTAACAAGCTGTCACCGCGGTTAAGCTTTTGTTAAAGAGACAACTGACCTGTTTTGAATAAGAGGCCGCGAGTTCAACATTATTCTTTGTTATTCTTGACTGGTTCCCTCGACCAGAAAGGTTCAAGACAATATCGTAATGCTGCACAACATTTCTAATCGGCATAATAGTATGCCAACAACGACACCATCTTTAAATTGATGCCATTAACAAACAAAACAAAAGAAAACGAGAGAAGACAAATACTACTACTACTACTACTACTAAACAACAACAACAACAACAACAACAACAACAACAACAACAACAACATAATTTAGTGACCATTGTAACAAGCTGCACTATGAAATAAAAGTAACATCACGAGAACATGTTTATACTTTATTCACCTGCAGCGTTTCCATAGTTCTTAATACATCTATGTATGGCGGGTAATGACCACGTACAGAGCCAGCCGCATGCAAATTTGTTTCCTTCAAAGATTAGGGGCTACATAGTACATGTCTGCGTGGTTAATCGGGCTACATTCAGGTTTGCTCCTGCGTCATATGTTAAAGCAACAGGGTTTATGAAGAGAGACTGGGTCCTAGGTGGATCTGCAGTGCATCATCTGTCGCTCAGCACTCGATGTGAAGCTTTCCTTTGTTCAAGTGATTCACTCAAGAGCGCCTAAAGTGCCGCTTCATTAAACAATTCTTTTCCATTAGCCCCTCGGCTATACCTGAATTACCTGTCTATAACAATCTACCGACCTGGTTATATTTCCAAAACATTGTTTTTTCTCCCTTAAAAAAAAAAATTGTATAAGCACTACTGCTTTTTTTCCTCATTTGCCCACCCAATAGCTCAACTGAATCCCTTGACAACAACAACAACAACAACAACAACAACAACAACAACAACAACAACAACAACAACAACAACAACAACAACAACAACAACAACAATAGCAAAACAAAGATAAGCAGGTTCAGGACTATCTCATTCCACCTGCAGGATTCGACCCGGCGATACTTTCAATTCATCAAGCCTCGCTCAGGATGGAATCTCTGGTTGTTACATATTTGTATATTGATTTTTGAATATTGTAATACCCGTAGGTCCACATGCACTGCAGACGTGAACAATGTTCATTCATAATTCAGGTCACACAGCCGTGCAAGTTCACTTAAAATAAATAAATAAATTATACATAAATAAATACATAATTAAGTACATTAATGGAAAAATAAATAAATAAAAAACAAATAAATATAAACAATAAACAATGAATTATATAAATAAATGAATAAAAAATGAATAAATAAATAAATAAATAAATAAATAAATAAATAAATAAATAAATGATAGATAGGCCTAATAATAAATAAACAAATTGTACAAAAGCATTAATTTGCTGTGATCATCAGAATAATAATGGAATGCCTTCTTATTTTCGGCACCAGCAGAGATCATGATGAAGCACAGACTTCCAGTTCAGACCTTGAGATGCCTTTATTATTTCATTCTATGAGTAACCCCCCCCCCCCTTTTCCACCTCCCCTCCCAGCCCCACTCTTAATCATTGTCCAAATCTCTTTCAGGAGAACCATGGCCCATTTCTTATGCTAATCTTTGTGGATTTCATTTACTGCACACAAGAGCCTGTCTGGTGCTGCTGCCAAGTGGCGGGCTTCTTCTTGTGCGAAAATCTTCTAGTGTGGTTATCGACCGAACAACCTATCTGGTTGGCCCTTTCCCATAACGCATTTGCTTTCACCATCACACTGCTTTTCTTTTCCTCCTCCTGTTTCTGTTTCTTTTCATCATTATCGTCGTGATCATCATTTTCATTTTATAAAATACGATAGAACTGTCTGACCGGCAACTAGCAAAACAATTCAAGGAGAAACAAATAACATATATAAACAACTTGATTTTGATGATAAAGTCTCTGCCAAATTTTCGAGCCGGCTTGGCTCTTGGTCGGGGCAATAGTCTCTAACTAAATGATCATAATCTTCATTTTTCAGAAGTATCTTTCAAAACCACGACTACTTTCAACCGGTAGGTAGATCTATTTACTATTTCGATACATGTACTTAATAAAACGGCCACAAAATGAATAGAAAAATACGTAAGAGGATAAATGCATAAATAAATGAACATGGAAAAATGAAAACATAAAAGTAAATAAATTAATAGAAGGACAAACGAAATGTAAAAAAAAAAAGATTTCGAACCTAGTTGGTTCTTCTTTAAGGGAAATAAAAAAAATCATCACCATCATCATCATCACTTTACAAAAAATATCTTGAAATTAAGATGACTGTCCACCGGCAACTAATCAAATACATCAAGAAAGTGGAAAAACTATGAAGAATTTTGAATTGAGTTAATAAAAGAAACTAAAATTACAATCCAAATTTCCGAGTCCGTTTGGCTCTTCTTCAGGGCAATAATGAAAACATTTAAAATCATCATCATCATCATCATCATCATCACCATTGTCATCTTCATTTTACAAAAGATGTCTTAAAATTAAGATGACTGTCCACCGGCACGTTATCAAAGATATCAAAAAAGTTGAAAAACAATATGAAAAATTTTGAATTGAGTTAATAAAATAAACTAATATCGCTAGCCAAATTTTTGAGCCCGCTTGGCTCTTTTTCTTACCTTTCCCTTTTTTGTTTATCAGAGTATAAATGAAATGATTCGTTGCTAAATTTATGATCAGGTATTTGCTAAATGGTCGATTGTTAAGCAATGTTTCAACAATATGTAAGGTAATAACATAAAGATAATAACATTAGTTTTTACTTTTTGTCTAGCTGAAACTTTCTTAAACAAAACTGTACATGTCATTAAAAAAAAAATTTAAAAAAATCAAGATTATTTTTGCATGTGTAGCATCTCACGATTTGCTCTGCTTTGCCCACTGCAGAAGGCTTATTGCTCATTTCACCAGCAAAAATAAAAAATGTCGAGAATCCTACTTGATAACAGTATAATTATTTGGGTTTGCTCACCCTAACAGTTTACTGTACGAGTTTCGCGGAAGTCACGTGATTTGTATGTTGATCAACATGGCGGATACCAGCATCTCTTGTGGACCATGAAATGATGCAGCTGGCTCATATCTAGGAAAACAAAGGAGGATACTGCCGAAAGCGTTTGGGTGAGCATTTGAATTATTGAAATATATGAAAATACATGTTTGGCAAAATTAAAAACATTGTTTGTGTCATAATGCCCAAGAAGATAAGGCATTTTGCTTTTTAGAGACTGTCTGTCAGTATGGTAGTCTAGTCAACTTCAGCAGTCGACACCACCCAAATTACTCATAGAACCGGCAAGAGGGGATAGAAAAATATTGCTCAATTCCCTCAGTACCAGTGATAATGCAAAATGAACATTTTCATCACTGATGCAGACACTGTTGTGACATGAAATAGTTAATTTTATTTCGTTTGCAGGAAAAGTTACTCAGTGTAGGGAATGCTTTTATATAAATTTCAATTCAACATGTTTACAGAGAGATCAAGATCTTGGTCGCCTATAGATTTACTAGATTTCTAGATCTACACTTCTAGATCTAGAATCTAAATCTGTAACATCTATAGATCTAAATAAAGATCTAGATGTGGTATTATATTTTAATAACTTTCAGAGGGATTTCCTCTGGCAACAGAATTAGTCAAGAGTGTACTGTAGAGGACTGTTTCCTTGGAAACACATAGATCTACAAAAAAAAAAAAAAATATAATAATGATGATAAATGTGCCATTAAATCAGAAAATGAAAAAGTCTTACACTTCCAAATTTAAATCAGAAAATGAAAAAGTCTTACACTTCCAAATTTGTAATGTCAACAGCTGGATTAGTTGGTTATAATTAATATAGGCCTATATTTGCCAAAACCTGTGAAATATTCCCTTAAAATTGTTTGAAATTCTTCCCAGATTTTCAAGTGTGTTGCATGCATTGTTTCCCTAGTTTAAGGAAACTTATAAATGATGATCTATGGAGATTACCATATGACTAAATATTGTTTCAAGCAGTAATGGAAACAAGGCTATGTGCATAATGTTGTTGTGTTAGGATTTAGCAGCAGAATAGTTATTCAAGAGGTAGTTGTATTAAATTATGTAATCTTTGCTTTGGCCCCAACATGCTTATATATATAGAATTGTTTCATCATCATGTTTTGGGAAATCTATGTTGTTTTGCTTCTTTTCTGTGCCATGGAAGTTTGCACTTGGTTTTGTCAAATGCTGTGTCAAATAATCATTTGTATGTAAATACAGACTGTGTTTCTAGGCTTTCAACTATTTTTTGTTAGGAGATGAGAAATTAAATACTGCACTTCTTTTTGCTCCATAGAAACTTATTTAAAGCAAAAAAAGGTCCAAAGTGTAAGAAATAGAAAAATGTGAGCTCAGAGAACAGATTTCAAAAAGTCTGATAGGCAAGCAAGTCTCTCTAATCAATAGAGATATTAATTGAATACACAGACAAATGTTTTCTCATACTCATCAAACCATCAGCAGAATAAACCAAGATGTCAGTGTGGAAAAGGCTGCAGCGTGTGGGCAAATCAGCCTCAAAGTTCCAGTTCACAGCATCCTATCAAGAACTGGCGGTTGAGTGTTCAAAGAAATGGTAAATGTTTGGTCTTATCAGTAGTTTGGCTGATATATTAAGGAGATTGTTTTCAGCAAATTTATAATCAAGTGCTTACATTAGGTAGTGCTAAGTGGGTACGTTTGTATGTGTATCTGGACATGTGTTAAAACATTTGATATCTTGAATAAAAATAGATTTCTGTCACCGTGATTCGCATGAGCAGTAGCATAATAATAACAGGAAAATAAAAAATCATTAGATTTAGATAGTAAATAAAATAGAAATAATTAAATATTTCTTGTGCCACTTGGTACCAATTGATCCGTGGACTGGCACTGCTCCGCGGCTTTGGAGTTGGGGACATGTTATAGATAATCCTTAGATTGGACTTTTCTTTAACATTGGGCCTTTAGTGTACTTTTGTCGCAAGGAATTTACATACTTCAAAAATTTAAGGGTGGACTTATAAATTTGATTTTGTCTACAATTATAATTCAATGAATGATACCTTGCCTATAAATCTGAATTTGTCCACAATTATAATTCAGTGAATGATACCTTGCCTGGAAAACTAGTAGGCAAAGAAAAATCATTATATAGTGTGGACATAAATTAGACAAATGAGGCTATAACAAAAGATACCCTTTTCTATTGACATTTTTCCTTTTACTCCCAAGATAAAATATAATTGAACTGGAATGGTGCAAGATGCAATTGTAAATTTTAGCCCTTCGTGAGTAAGGAAAAAGAAAATATCAGTTTTAGAAAGGTGTCATTCCTGATATGTGTAATTAAGGGACATAATCATGGCCTTTTGTCAGTCCCAGATAATTGATGTGGTTACTTTTGTCAAATGTGAAAAGTATGATTATGAATTATTCCTTATTCTGTGAAAAATGAAGTAAATTTTCAAAGTCATTATTTCTTGCTTGGAAACATAAATTTGATGCTATGAACATTCTGTTTGCTCTTGGCATTAAAATGTAAAGCAAAAAAATGAACATTTTCATGTCTTGTATCTTTTAAAAGATGTGTATGTCTAAGGCTGTTAAGCACATGATGAATTGAATTTTGAGAATTCAGCTGTTTAATAATCAGGATCTTCTCTGATTGTGAATAACATATGACGTGGCTTTTGGTCTCTCAGTAGGCAGAGATTTGAGTCGTATGAATTACAGTGGAATTAATTGATGGCTAATTTGTTGAGAATGAGAGATCTGGATAACATTCCTGTATATACATACTGTGGTCTCCACCTAAGAACCCTCCGCTTAAGAGCCTGCTCTGCCTAAGAACCCGCCTCTGCTATGAAACAGAATTTTTCCTCTGTAATTTACCCCTCTAAGACCCCGCCTTATGCACTCCCAAATTAAAAAATCTGTCTAAGAGCCCAAGACACCCAAGTACTTATGGTATAATTCCACGTCATACTGTCCACTTGGGAGAAACGCACAGTGCTAGATTTCTTTATTTGACAACATGTGGGACAGCACTTGTGATTGGATTTGTGGAAAAGGAAGTGTAAGGTTATCCTTCTGACTGGTCAGCTGTTTTGCTGCTTCGGTCCATGTGTAAACACTTGAGTCACTCGTGCAATTATCCATGGGGTAGCATAGCAATATCATGACTTCAACAATGTTATCATTATGTGAAAACTCATACGGCGTTTAAGCGCTAAGCAGTATTGATGTAACTATGTTAAAAAGATCAGCAACTGCTACATCTAATTATAATGCACACAGGGAAGAAGGCTGTATTTATTTGCATAGATAAATCTTTAACTAACGGTAACGATCATCTAATCATGGTAGTGAAGACAATCTGGGATCAGCTGGGTT
>JBCAUA010325433.1:10174-34544 GCA_038406235.1 Peronia verruculata | reverse complement strand
CTGCATTTTCGATCAAAGGGTCTGGCAACCTGAAACATTTTCTGGCAACCTCAACTTCCCAGGTTAGGAGCCTGGCTTGCTAAATCTCAGGCCTGCATCAATGTATTCATTTTGAGCAATATAGTATTCAGTGGTTAAAAATGTCATGACAAAGTCATTCAATATGTAACTTAAAAAGACCACCACAGGCTAACATTAATTTTTTTTTTTGTGTGTATGTTAAGTACTTTTCGAGCATTTGCCAGAAATTAAATTAAATTTTCTTTGCGCATTTTCAAAGCATTAAACCGGATGCGTTACAAAAATGCAGTTTCTAGATGCCTTAACAATTCCTGAGCTGGGTGATGGTCCAATGAGCCATTTTTTTCAGCTAGGTAGGTTATTTCCCTTTGCCAGGTACAAGAGGTATAACTGACAAGCATTGCAAAGAAGTAAAAAAACACTTTTTCTATTGTTATTAATGTTATTTGAAATATATGGTGCAAAAAATTATGAAAAAATTATCACAATAGGATAACATTTTCACCAAATGGTGAATTTTTCTGAATTTTCTGTTGATTACATTTCACATAACAAGCGAAAAAGTCATATTTTCCTTCTTTACAATGCTTGTGTTATACCTCTTGTACTGGACAAAGGGAGTAATTTCGCTGGCGGTCAAAATGGCTCATTAAGACAAGGCATATTGTCAGCACATTAAATCCCTTTTAAAAGTATTCACTGCACTTACCTCTTCTTCACTTTCACTGGCTCCTCCATCATCCAGATCAATCTGAAATTCACATTGAAAAATAAACAAGATAAAGAATTATTTCAGTCACACAGCTGAAAGAAATACAAAGATAAGAGAGAAAAAACAATCAACTAATTACTGTATGCCTTCTTCTTTCACCTTACTTGATTTTTACATGAATGTTAATGTTGCACTTCACATTCCACTTAGTTCATCCTACCCAAGAAAGTATTCATGTTAAACTTTGCCAAAATTATGGCACTTGATAGTGACTGAAATCTGTTCATTTTCCATTATAATACATCTAAAATGCATGTGCGTTCAAATCATTTCATTTCTGAATAGAAAGAATAAAGAATTACTTCACTACGTGAACTCAGTGTACAAGCTCAAAAAACTAAAACTCTTCCTGATAGCAAGTGAAAAGCTGCCAAATTTCCTCACCTGCTCAATAAGTGATCTTCAGATATAAATTAAGTGCAATTATTTTTCGTTTAGCCAAGATGGAATACAGTAGTTGAGAACGATCTGAAAACATGTTAACAGTAAACCAGGCTTTGCGTGTCTCACCTTGTTTCTCGCTTCTGTAAATTCGCTGATTTCATCAGTGAAAATATCTCCCACTTCATCATCAGATCCCGAGTTGTTGGTCCTTTGCAAAATCAATTTTAAAATGATAAGCAGATAGAAAAGCGAGGTAGAGAGAGAAGGAAAGAATGAGAGAAAACAAGGAAGAAAGAAAGAGAGAGAGAGCAGATTACTCTGAGATTACTTTGTGACAGATTTTTTTTTTTTTTAACCAATTATCATTTTGCCAAATACACAACTAGAATGAGATTACAATAAATAAGTATATAGAATCTAGATTCTAGATCTAGTCTAGATATATGCAATGTATCAAACATGATGCCAGAGTGACAGAATATGCAAACTGTATACTAACAAACTAATGTGTAATGAAAGTACTGATGAAAGATCAGGCATTCTATTGAAAAAATTCTTTGTATCTTACATGTCATATTTTTATTTACATCTCTAGAAGTGAATGAGAACAATGCATATTTTCACTTTCAGAGCTTTGATGATCTCTTCTCTGTAGTGTTACTCACTAATACTTTGCCAACATCTCAACCATTTAAATTCTCTAGATTTAGATTTCTCTAGCAGTCCATAATTTACCTTTGATGAGCATTGGCACCGCCCGTTTTTCTTTTCCTGCCCTTCATTATTGTTCTGCTATGTGCTGAATCGCGATAGACCTAGACCAAAGTGTCGTCTGGAAGACTCCCACTTTGTTTTGATCTTGCCGCAACGTGCTTCCTGTTGGTTAGAAGTGTGTTAGATCTAGATCTAGAAACGTAAATGTTAACAATGTGGCAAAACCATATCGTCTTTACTATGAATCTTTGAAATCACTTAAATCTAGATCTATTTATGCTCATAGTTGAATACATTTTCCGTTATTGAACTCCGGTTTATCGTAAGATGATGAAATCTGTAATTCATGTAAAACTTAGAAATAAACAGCGCGCTGTGATGTTTGAGAAAAGACAAAAAAATACAATGATAGCAGTGGTTAAAAACAATCATGCGTGGATAAAACGCGTTCATCAGAAAAATGGCAAGATGAGTATTTCATATTAATTCTATCAATGTCTTCGGAAAGTTTTATATATTGCTGTTTTAGTTTTGAAAATATATAAATTACATATTTTTTAGATAATCAATACTAGATCTAATTCTCGCGATGAACCGGTGAGTTGTTTACATTACTATAGAGACGTTTACAAGATGGCGGCAGAAGTGGAAGAACGAAATGAAACTGGCCAAGATTCCCATCGCACATCCCTTCTCGAAGTTATCGAGGATCGGAATCGGGCGATGAACAAGGTGTGTGAAACAAATGGTTTTAGAGAAGCAAAATGATTACAGAATTCAACCCATCTTCTTTATGTAATACATGTATATCAAAATTTCCAGTGACATGAATTTGCTTTCATATATCATCGACATCGTTTTACTTTTTTTATATAGATCTTCTTAGGTCTTCTAGATCTAGATAATCTGAAATGCCTCCCGCTTCCATACGTCGCATAGGGCCGTGACAATCTTCTTCCATTATGATTTTCTCTGTGCTGTTTCTGTATCGAAATTGGATGTCTGGTAATACCAGTTGTAGAAGTTGTAGGCTCCTTCTGTTTAGTCACTTCAGTTTCGTTGTCTCAATTGATGAAGTGTTCCACAACAACAAGCACTATTAATGCACTGTCCATGGGGCAAAATGCCTACCAGAAGGACACCTTTAGCCATAAGTTGCTGCACATGACATTGAACTTTTTTTGTGAATGGAGATATTGGATGATTCCAAGTCATGGAATCCCATTTTGTCTCTGGCATTGCTTGATGCACCCATGTCTCATCACCAGTTAATCAATTGTTCGAGAAATCTTTCACGATTTCCTTGGAAGTTGCCATCATTTCTCATGTCAGCTAAAGGATTCTCACCACCACTGTCATTTCATCTGTACTGATCCAGAAGGTTCTGTAAATCACTGACTCACTCAAACGTATGACCCTCTGTCAACTGTTTTGGAACCCACCTAGCTGAAACCTTTCGAAAACCCAAATCCACATAGAAAATTTCAGAAGCAATCTCCTTGAAATTTCAAGGACTGATGTAATGTCTTGAATATCAACCACCTATCTTCTCGAATGAGTGCATCCATGCGAGAAAAGTTTTATGTATAGCTTGAAGATTTTTCGCGCTCAGATTCATCTTCCAGGCTGGAACAGCCTGCCTGGAACAAAGTAAACCAGTGATATACTTGATTTTTGCTCGTTTCATTTTCACCATATGTGTTAACAATTTTTGTGGATTCGGATGGATTTTTTCCTTTTACTTGCAAAAATTGTGCAATCCCCCTCACTTCTACTTTGATCATTCTGCAGTGGAGGCTACCATATTTTTTTTTACATAATGAGAGAATGCATTCAACACTGATGCTATTTGACCACAAGAAAGTGCTTAAAATTTCCTGTTGCACACTGTTTACAGATTTTAAAAATATTGAGTAGTCTAAATGTTATGACTACCTTCTTGTTACTATCCAGACAACCCTCGTACTTTCTGTGTTTTTTTTTTCAAACCAACAGTAATAAGACATCATTTCCTTTGTTTTATAAACAAACAGAGACAAAACAGGTATTGCTTACAACATTTTAAATGTTTTAAACTCTTCATCAGATAATGGAGATATAAACAGCTAGGATATTCCATATTATTCTTAATAATCCGATTGGTTGATTTGGACTTATCACAAGATCGAAATAGACTTGGTACAGAATTTGTGGAGAAAACACAAAATTATCTTCAATATCTGCATCATTAGGCAAGTAATCATTGAAATAATTATTAACATGTATATGTTGGATTTACTCCTCCTCTTTTATATGACATATATGTCTTGCACCCAAGGCAAATGAGTTGCAAGTCATGCCGGGTGAGTTCAAGTCACAGCCATTTTTAACCGTTTTTTACTATTTTCCAGCTATGATACCAAAATGTTTCTTTTTTCAGATTAAAAAAGGTTATGGTTATGGTTATTATAAGCTTTTCAATCTCCTGAAGTGGTGGTTACCTCAGCTGTCCACAACCGTGTTAAAAAAAATGACATAACACTATTGTGTTATGTGATCACTTATTTAAAAAAAAAAGGCTAAACCGTCTTTTTGTGAAAACAAGAAACAAAAAATTAATATCTCACTCAGAAAGTACTTAAAAATGACCAAAAACAGCAGCATGACTTGCCACTCATTTGCCCCGGTTGCAAGACATATATCTTCAAATAACCAAAAAGTGGAGATTGAGCTACATAGAACTGAGCTCACAAATAGCTGAACTGCGAATCCTGTTCTGCTTCACAGTCTTATGACAGGCATTAGTGTACAGAGCACTCATGGCAACATGTCTGCGCTTAGCTATTATTCACATGAACGATATTGCTTTGGATGTCTCGTGCTGTTCAGAATTTAGTTTGTCCCAGTGTCACCCTGGACGTTACTTCATCAGACTTTTTGTTCCTGATTTATAAGACCTATTTCATCCAATTGAGGTAGTGGTACACATTTCAACAATGAAGCATATTTATGAGCAGCATTTGGAATACTTCAATAGACTGTATCACACATGTGGAGAGAGGAACATGAAAGTGAAGGCAAAAGTTGCCAACTATTCCCAGTTTTTACGTGCCAACTTCAAGGCAGATTTAGTGCTTTATTACAGATAAATATTGAGAATGACAAGACTGATGAACACTTGAGTATCATGCACAGAAAATGTACTAGGAGAATATATAATATATTATAACCTAGAAAAATGCTCTAATGCACAACTCTGCAGGTTGCACATAAACGTGTAGAGAGTATGCCCATTATCTGGACTTCAAATAATATTATCTGTACCAATGAATAATATATGATACATTGTTTGACTTAGACTCAGAATGCAGGATGTGTAATCATATGACCACTGCAGCAATGACAGCAGCAACAAGAACTCACAAACCATGGTATCAACGAAACAATCATACACAATAAGTTACATATTCCACCAACGCAGTGGCTGAGTGTGGAGCTGTCAGCAACATCAGTGTTGCCAGTTCGAGCACAGGTAATGCAGGCAACAGCATTCATTCCTTCACACTGTCAACAAACAGTGCCCTTACAGCTACACACAAGGCCCTAATTTTTGTTACAAAAGGAACACTAATTTCACTGTTTTTTCCCAAGTTTAAAAAAAGAATGAGTACAAAGACGGTATGACTTCCTCCATTACCAAATGTGGAACAACAGTACAAATTCCATTAATCTTATTGCTCTACCACTCTCAGAGCCAGGAGATTTAGTTGCCGCATATATTACAAACTTCAAACTACATTATTTTGCAAGTCAAAATATGATTAAAATACATGTGCATGTGCATAAATTAGGTATTTTAAGCAAAATCACATGACTTAGGAAACATCGCCCACATGTGGCTTTGTTTACTTGTTCTGCGCATGACAGACAATTCTGAACGAATGATGAGCTCTCAGACCGGTCACATCATATAAACAAAGCCACATCTGAGCGATGTTCACTAGGTCATGTGATTTTGCTTAAAATACCTAATTGCTCTTTTTCATTCAATATATCTTAACTGAATGCATCAGAAAGAAACAAAATTATTGAAATGCTTCTGCTGGCCACTTCCACTGGTACTGTCAAACAAAACAAAACACCGATGTACGCTAGTGAGTACAGTTCACAAACAATCCTGGATTTTGGTGGGATATATATGTCTAGGTAATCAGCTGTGTAGTTTTTTAATATTTAATAATGTGTTTTCAAAATTTGATGGTGACCAGTGGAGGCAAATTGAATTGATGAAGGAAAGTACATAAGATTTTGATATAGTGAATGGTTTGATATGTCTTACAGCCAGCCAAAATGAGACATACATCGATTTTTCACCATATGAGGTTTTTTTGGTATCATGTGATAGCTTATTTCATACTCTTTCAGGTGGTGAAAAAAAGTTTTATTAAGATATTGCAGTTTAAAGAGACAAGGGGAGACCCCCAGCAATAACTGAAATTCTGAGAAAATTGAGTTTAAATGAATGGTTGAACACATAAATCGACATACCTACCTCACAAAAACCTGACTTTAATAAAGAAACATTTATAAATCGAGGCTAAAACCGATATTGTCTTGTTCAGAATTTAATGCACTATTGATTTCTGCAATGTGAACAAATTTGATGGCTGACCCCCCTCATCACATTCAAATTCTCGGTTCCAGCCCCTCGACTCATATCTCATTTTGACTGGCCACGAGACAAAAATTATACATGATATGTGATTGTGAGCATATGATGAGTGGAATGCTCAGAAGATACATGATTAATCAGTCAGTTGCAGAAAAAAAAAAAATTCAACAGCTCACAAACTGAAAACTCCATATCAGATGACATGTCACTGTACTGGGCTTAACAATAGCATTAGTTTGTTGCCTATAAGAAATATATAAGATGCTGCTTACTTCATCATGTAAATGGATCATACTTACCTCTTAAATGAAGACGATTATGCAGCTTGATGTTTTTTTCAAATATGAATTTTTATGTAATCTGATGATATTGTACAATTAGAGTTTGTTAAAAGCAAGCACATGCCGTTATTATTTATGATGGGTAATATTTTTCATCTCTGATCTTTGACCAAATTTAAATGTAGACTCTTATGGTACTGTTTGTGGTAAAATGGTATTTTTTTCCAAAATCAGTTTATCATTTATTTATAGAATTGAGGATACCAATAGTATCATCTCCCATTTTTCTCTATCTGCCAGTTGTTACTTTCCGATTCCTTCATGAATCACCAAAATTTTAATAGTAATGTGTGCCATGTGCATCAGAACTAAGGAGTTGAGAGATATAGATTTACATACCAGATTTCACAGGTCTTATTATTTAGACAAATTAATGTGCTTGGTTTGGCCAATGCAATGCAAACTGGTAATGAAATCAATATTCCTGGCTCACATTCATCAGAATTCTTTATAATTCTTGTCGTACCTCCTACAAATTTTCTCCATCCTTTTCGCTGCTGCTGTTAGTGTGTAACCAAAATGTCCTCACATACAAGCTATGCATATATTCTGTATTAGTCCGTCAGTATATATACTGAATTGTGGAGTATGTTTATCGTTAGAAATGTATATACTTAGAGCTGAGGGAGAAATGTTATCACCCCGACAGTTATCACAGTTCCTTTTAGTCAGAGGTGTATCTTATTAAGAATAGTAAAGCAAGTTGGATCTTGCTTATCATGTGATATTAGTTCTGACTGTATTCAATTCTTCAATAAATTCAGGCAAGGATATTTTATACATACATGTACATATGATATTCTATCTGTAATTGGTTAGGGCCAGTTTGAATGTACTCTTTGTCATAAACAACTTGTATATATATATAAGGGAATGGGCACAGGATTTAAAAGTTGGCAAGAGGAATACATTGGACAAGTTGTCTGACTGAAACAGAGTTATTTTGATGCACTGGACTGTTTTTAGATGATCTTGTTTATCAAAAGGCGCTGAGATAGCAGCGTCATAGTTGGTGTTTTATCAGTACAAGTGATATGAGATCACTTCAGACATTCCAAAACTGATGCATTTTAATTGTAAGGTAATTTATCCAGAAGTCTATCAGCCCCAACAAACACTTAAGGGTGGGAGGGATTCTGAGGGCAGATGATTTTTTGAACACTTGAACTACATATGTACTTTTTAGGCTTCAGATTCGGATTCAGAATGTTCATATTAGAAGAAATGTGTAAAAGTTGTTTTGGTTTTGTATCTGATTGCCATGACAGTGCCACCGTATTTGATTTTGTATCTTGAAGATTACTTGTTTCATAAGTCTAAGGCTCCCTAAGTGTTGAATGCAGTCATTTGAAACTTTGCACATTAATGAAATACATGTAGCTCTATATTAAATATAATGTGGATTTGTGTTTTGTTTCTAATTATATTTTCATATAATGTCTATCATAATTTTAAAAAATGTGTATATTTTCTAAATTTTCCACCTGAAAAACAGATGCATATCATTAAAAGTTATGCTATGAGTAAGAAATATGTATTCAAAATTTGAAGTCAGCTGGATCAGAAACAAAAATTTTTTAAGGAAAAAAGTTTAGAAATCATACATATCAAGAAAATTGCTTTAATTAATTTTGTGTTGCATATTTCCAAAGTCTCCTAATGGTGTGGTTTTGAAGCATTGAGAGACATTTTTGGCCTTAACTGTTATTTTTCTCATATAAGAAAAAGACAAAATGTATAGAAACCTGATGTTGATATTTTGACCCCAGACCACATTTTTAGGACAGTCTCTTTCCCCCTCCCTCTTCTTTACAGCCCATGTTCAGTGAAAGTTGTGTAATATGATTACACTCACATGTATACTGTGCTAAATGCATAAAGGCAAAGGTCTTGATCCTGTTCCTTAGAACATTCATAGGAGCACAGCTCTTGCAAATAATAGCTCCATTAATATCACCATACATTTTTTACCCAAATATATTGTTTTAACAAAATGAATTGCTCAAATTCCCATTATTATCTTTGCCAAAGGCAAAGTTTGTTTTTTTAAGGATTTGGTAAATTTCAGGCATAATTAATACACATAAATGTAGAGAGGCAACACCTTTGCTTCAAAAATGCTCATAAGGTCTTATCAGTTCCTATTTTTCTTTCATGTTGGTTACCTGGTGTCCACTGTAAGCTTTGGAGTTATCAGTAATCATTAATCCTGTGGTCTCAGGTCTTATCAGTAGACATCACCTGGTATTGATACTGGGCCTTTGTGTCCAGTGTTCCCTAGAGCTGAAAACTCAAAGAAAAGATAGCTGTTGCTACTGAACATGGGCCAAATGGTCAGGTTGTTGCAAATGTGAAATCATAGCCATTTGCCTCTACCAAGAGAAATGAAGTGGGCTGGTGTATTTTATGGCACAGTGTATAATTTACTCACTTCATAGCAATGAGGATATATCACACTTATTACCCTTAATTCTTTAGCAATTTTCAAGTGCAAGTGGCCACTGACTAAAGAATTCATTTATTGACTTGCTCTATGGTGCATGGCATATTGATAAGAAAGAATTTCATTGTCACATTATTCTAGTACTGAGGGCAAACTCAGTAAAATAATTCTCTTATTTATGTAATGATTAACTGTTTTAAACATAAAAAAAAGAAAGACAAAATAGTTAGTAGCACGTTATCAAATAGAAGTTAAACAAAAGAACAAATATTTTGATATTAATTATTTGGCTTTCACTTAATTTAATCAAACAGAAAAAAAAGAATTTAAACAAAAATGTCAACAAAACTAAGTTGTAATATGGAGGAGCAAACCCAAAATGATGTAACAATCGAGCAAAATAAAAATGATGCTGTCCTCAGCAAAAGTACGCGCTTACCATTGATCAGAAATTTGAGTATTGATAAAAGGGGCATGTTCAAAAGGAAAAAAAAGGGCAGAGTGTTTGATTGGCCCAAGCAGAGTTTCTTTGATGCCACTTGTGTCCCAGATGAAACAGCTGGATCTATGGTGAGATTAAATATAATATCTATTGTCTTGCAGGAACACTCATTCATTATTTCAGTCATATCTCCAAATGGCAAGCTTTATGACTGAGATTTCTAGCATATGATCAGATTTTAGAATTTAGTTTTAAGGCAATGGAATTCTTTGTTCATAAATATATGTATTTAAAAGTCTCTCTGTCTTAGTAATGCACAGGTAAAACCTCATATACCAAATAAAAACATAAGAGATGTATGATAGATCTTTGAACTGGATTTGTAGATTCTCATTGAAGTGATATGACATATTCTACATAGCTTCGCTTTTTCAATAGATTTAACTCATTATCTTTTTTTTTCGTCCTCAGAAATATCTTGTTCATCGCCTTGTGTATATTTCCAAGATCCGGGGTCAAAACGTCGACAGAGTGGCCATTGGAAGTATGTGCTGATGAGGCATATTGCCCTTGATATTTTTCAGAAACATTTTTATTGCAACTTGATCTGTCATCAGCCCATCTTCATAATTAGCAGTTCACTCACTGACACAGTTGTTATTATATCGTATCTACTACTAATAATTTTAAGATGAATTTTTATGTACTAAATGACACAAAAATTTCATTGTCTTTACATATTTGCATGATATCATTTAGCATAAACTTTCACACAATTGTTACACGAATCCTAGGAGCGAAAAGGAAAACACAAAAAGAAAAGAAACACACACAAATGTCACATCTCTGCTTCAAAATTATACAGAAAAATGTAATTATGGTTTTGCCTATTTTTCTGTCACTCATACATCAGATGCAACTTTTGTTCACTGTAATCAAAAATGTAGATTACAAATTTATTTCAATTTACACATAAATTTCTATCCAGAGATTGAGATTACATGAGTGTTTGTTTTGTTTGTTTGTTTTGTTTTTTTTTATGATTAAACACAAATTAAATGTTTTAGTCTGACACTAGATGGCCAATTTTTTAAAATTAACCTTCCCATATGTCCACATCTGAATCATTTGAATTAATTCTGAATAAGAATATGTCCTTGTCTTTTGAGTTTGAAGTCTGTGATATGCTTTTTTCATGATTATTATCGTTCAACTTTTTAGTTTATAGAAATATCTAATATCTGGATTGGCAAAGACCACCAAGTATTTCAATTAACACCATTTAATACAAATACATGCACTTAATGTAGTTTGTGTAAATATCAGCAAAAGTATGGAAAATATGGTAGTTTCAGATTTTCAAATGTACATGTTTATCGGGTGACCAAGAGCATAGTAATTGTCATCATTACCATTAGAAGCAACAGCAGCAGTAACATTACCAGCACAATAACAACAGCAGCAAATGCAGCTCTGTTGTTGGTACAGCATTCCATAATTCTTTGCCATTGTGTTCCCTTTTCAAACCTATACCATCATTTCTGGTATATTTTATCTAGTCAGCAGCCAGTCAAAATGAGCCATATGTCAATTTGCCATTGAATTGACTCACCACTGTCACGTAAAACTTTAATTCAAGCACTTCCTTCCGTCTGGTGCAAAAAGTTTTGAACTGCTTGATTTTCAGATTTTTCCATCTGTAGCCAGAAATATGGTATTGCAAATTAAATAGACATGGTGACACTTCAGCTGTGGCAAAAATTAGGAAAACAATTGAGATGCGACATGCTGAAATTAGGCTCTCGTCAAATTTTGAGCATACGGAGTTATTGGTATCACTGTAAAGATTATTAATTTCCCTATCAGTGTGTGAAAAAATGGTTGTCGTGTCTTAAGTACAAAATAAGATATTGCCAATGAAAGACGATGGGGGTGACCGGTTGCTGCAGCTGAGTTTATTGAGAAAATGGCCGATCACTTTTGTTAATCCGTCTTTATCTTTGTAGGGCCATGCCACAAAATTACAATTTTTGGGCTTTTACTCAATCTATTTCAGTAAATTGAACTTTGAAATACATTTTTAGATTGATATAGAAGGGCTTGATGAAGAAACAAAAACTGCACTAAAAATTAATTCACTGTTGAAAAACACATGATCCCTCCAGTTGGCTCAGTTTGACGAGTATCTGATTTCATTGTGTTGCGTCTCAATTGGCAGTAGAGAACAGTTTGGCAGATAGATTTGTATATTCACTTCACATCATCATGATATATTAATACTCCCCTCTACAAACATAATTTCCTTATTCAAAGATGAATACTCTTTCAGTTTCTGCAATATAAAACATCAGTATCAAACCACTCTCACAACATTCAACCCTGGATTCCTTTCTTTGAGTCTAGCGACTTGCGACTTATTGGGACAGGCCTCATGAGAAGTTAATTTTTCAATCTTTGTTCCAGAAGAGTCAAGTATTCTGTGAGAATAAAGTTGATGTCTCTAATCTTAATGCACATAATTTGAGAATAGAATGTACATTTTATCCTTTTTGTGTATTCCAGATCATTACGAGCAACTCTTCAAAAAGTTTCAGAATGATTATCCGGGAAGTGAACCTGTCACTGGTCTGATGCTCATTTATTTAAAACATATTGTGCATGTCATTGAGGTAGGTAAAAAATGTCACAGGGCCATGTCAACGTTAAATTTTTATAGAAAGTTGGTGTTCACCATATACATGACTGATAAATATACCAGAAGTCCTTGAGGAAAGGGCAAGAGTGCTCAAGTATACTACGTTTTGAAGGAAATATTATTTAAAAATGTCAACTCCAGTATCTTTGTTTTTGAATAAAATCATTTCTAATATAGAACCCTGAGACACACAGCAAAATGTGTATCATGATGAACTGACCACAGACAGTGTTCACAGTAACTGCTTGTACCATTATTGCAATGCATATAATATTAAAAGCAATCCAATAGCCACAATACAGACATAGATGTGAATAGCTGGCTGTGCAGAAGTGACTATAAAGTGCTATGGCTATGATAATACATGAATGCATTTAGGTGTGCTGATTTGAAACAGATATATAAATCAAAGTGATTCAAAAGTGATTTTCAAACCCACAATCCTTCCACGGATCAATGTGCCTCATTGCCCCCTTAATTGGTCTTCTAAGTCATTCAGTTTATTGGCTGATCTACCAACAGATCCATCAACACCTCGTTTAGATTTAATTTGAAACTGCCATCCGTTGTCATAATTAAGATTATCACCATGAATAATTCATATGCATATGGATATAATGAAAGTATCAGGATGATGTTTAGTATGTACATATATGGGATATATTCAAGATGGCCTAAAGCATTGCTGCTTCTTAGTTAAGGCTTCCTGGCCATTGATATTGTAAACCACTGTAACTCCTGTCCAAGGTTCATGTGACTTCAAGGGTACTAGTGCCAGAATTGCATGCACATAGGTGGAGTAAGACTTGCAAAACTGTCTGGTATGGCAAGTTTCTAATGGCCTGTGGCTAACTACTGAGCTCACTGAATGAAATGAATTTGATTCAGGAGCTTATTATTGTGAATCATATGAGAAAGAGTCTCTCTGTGCTGTCTTTACTGAATCCGCACAGTTTCAAATTGTGAAACTGATTTTCAGTACTGTTTAACATGAACATCTAAAAAATATTGAATTCAGAATGATGTTTATATACACTAACATCATGCACTTGCTACCCATTTGTTTACAAAAAGAACCTTCAACATCAAAATAAATCTACTGTTTGCTGATGAAATGTAAAAAAAACAAAACATATCTTCACTATGCTCCACGTGTTCTTGTAAATTAAATACATGTATTTAAGAAAATGTTTTACTCCATAAGTCAAATCTCGATCAATTAATTACTACATGTATCTGTATCTTACTTATATAAATTGAAACAGATTCGAGAAAAATACTTTGATATATAGCTGAACAACAGTTCCTTAGGTATAATGATAACAAAATATTTCAGATTTGAAATCAGTTTTTAATTTGTTCATTCATATTATAAGACCTGTCTTTCAACACCATTTGTCTCATAGCCAGTCAAAATGAGTCGTAAGTCGCTGGACTCAAACAGAAAAATCAGGTCTTGAGTGCAGTGTTAGCGGTATGATTTCAATTTTTTACATTACAGCAATTGAAACAATATCCATCTCTGAATGGAAAGATTTTAGATCCTTATGGCAGACTATAATTATCTAGGGTTACAGTAAATGAATGTATAGATTTACGTACTACTAAACATCTTCAAAATTGCCAGTTTTTCTCCTGATTTTAACCAATGGTTGAGAAGTCGCCTTCTCTTTCTTCCATTTTGCAATATCTGTTGCCACAGTCAAGATAACTCAGAACTTTTCTCACCACATGAAAGGCTATGACTTAGATTTTACGCCATAGTGATAACTCGATCGATGGAAAAGCAGCATTCTACTTATTTTGACTGGCTGCAAGACATTAAATATCTAAGCCAATGAAAAAGATGAAGCTATATCTATTTCTTGATTGATAAAACCATAAATGATAAAACCTAAGACAAAGATTAATTTCAGTATGTTGATTATCAGTTTTTGTACTTATGTTTACATCTTTTCTTGATTTATCCTGGCAGACATCATCAGACTTGATACTGAAAGTGGTTCAGGATTTGCAGCAAATGGAGAGCGATGAAACTTCAGAGACATCCCATATAGCGAAGTCCAAAATCTTAATTGTTTCCCATGATATATCCTTTACAAAAAAAAATGCTTCAAAGCAGTTTCTTGGAACACAATAATTAATAATACATTTATAATTCAAAATGTGAAAATTTTTTTTGTGTTTTTGTTTATGGCATTTTAAAGACATCCCAAACTAAATTTCACCCATTTTATGTGTATATTTTGTACAAAGCAGATATAATTCTATCAAATTGCAAATCGAAGGCATATTTTTGTTCAGCTTTGATTCTTTCCCCAGAAAGATTTACCACCCTCATCTGTTTAATATCTTGTTTGCTACCATCTACCCAGGTCACATTTTAGCTTCCATTTTCCCCAAGTGGAGGAAATGTGTAACACAACAACTTCACCATCTCATTCTCAATGAGAATTTAATTCTTTTTGTATAACCATTAGGGAAAAATGTTTTCTGTTTAAAGCAAGACAATGCTGAAGTGAAACGATCTAAATTTACATTAATTGTTGTCCAGTGTCATGAAAGTAAAATATTAAATTTGTATTTTCATTAAGACATTTGTATTTGATGTTTTGGTAAGTATTTTATTTTTTTCATTCAATATACAAGGAATATTCCTTAACCCCTGCCACATCACCACACGTCTCTACCAGCAGTGGACTTTCAGAACTCTGGATATTGTTGAGCATGGTATTGAGGCTTATGACACAAATGAGTCCTTTGAGAACCTAATAGTAGATCTGCTTACTCAGCTATTGAAACTGGGAGTATTTCTACTCAAACAGCCAAAGGTAGCTATAATTCCTGTTATCATTGCATGCAGTTGAATAACATTGAACTCAAAACTTTTCTTTTTTTCGTTCAAGTTCATTTTAATTATAGCTTAGTGAAGGCCTATTTGCATTATTCTATAATGATTTGAGGAAAGTATTTATTTGAAAACTCAAATATAACAAAAAAATCAGAGATGCTTCCTCAAGGCGGAAATGGACTAAGAGGAGAGGGGATGGAGGAGTAGCATTGGTATCATTGTTCTTCACTCAAGAAGAATGAGATGAGCTTGAACATGTTGATAAATTTGTAGAATACATTTGAATATCATCATTGCATTTTGTAACATATCATCATTATCACAAGCAATCACGTGGGACTTATTGTTAACTAGTCATTACACTTTTAACAAACTATATAAGCCTTTGTACATTGATTCACATTGGACAGTGACTATTCTTTTTGAGCATTATAAGCCAGTGGTACAGACTGACTACAGTTGTATTACATATTTTAACCAGGGTTGAATATCAAATAGGAGGTACACAAAGTTTAAGATTCTCAGTTATATAATTGGTAGCCTTATTATATGGTCTTTCAAAACTGAAATATGGTTGAGCCTTCATATCTGTGAGCTAATTTCTATACAGTTTGGAAGATGAATTGGCAGTAACTTTGTTATGAACTCAAGTGGAGATCATGCTGGACATCATTTCTGGCAACAGACCTCATGTATTCATATCATGAATTTCAGCCCAGAAACAATACCTGTCTACCACAAAAAATGGAGAGTGTGCATTCTTGTATACATGTGTGTCTTTGTGAATGATGGAACAGGCTGCTTAGTGCTTTTAATTTTTTGTTTATATAACAGTACAATATTGAGTTTTAATTGGTATTTTTTTTACCTTTTTTTTTTTTTTAATTTCATTTCCAAGAGCTCCATATCAAAAATAGTTTGTTGCCAGTTCACTTTACTCTTCAGTAATTACTTTTACATAACTATCTAAAAAAGGTATATATCAGCTATTGCTGTCACTGATATTTTGTTAACATGATGATAAAGGCAAAAACAGGGTAAAGTTTCAAACTTCTGGTAATTGTGAAGCTGAGGCCCTCGTGTTTACTGTGCAACATCTGCAGTTGGTGTTCCAACCCATTCCCCCATTTAGCCTATTCATCAGGGGCCGTAGGGAAACCTGACTTACCAACCTGTTTATGACCAAATTGTGAGCGCAAACTTTTGGTGGAACAGCGGAACCTACACGAGCTGAAAATGGGAGACCATACTCAAGTACCAGTGTTTAGTTGTACAAGTTACTTACAGGAGACAAAATCTTTTACCTCATAATCGCCTGCTTCATGATAAAAGAGCATTTTAGCGACACAATCCCGCACTGTTGAAAACAATAGGATACATGTAGTATTTTCCAAAAACAAAGATGAATTTCCATAACAAACATTATGAGACCACTTTGTGCTGGTATCTATATTGGTTTACATTCAAAGTGTGCACTCTAAAACTGTTTTCTAATGTAAAACACAACCCGTTCTTAGTTTTCAGTCTGTTGTTTCACCTGTAAATGTAATGCCTGCTTGTGACCCATGACCCCACATAAATCTCCTGGTCTGTGATAGATTGACTTTGTGGTCAGCAAAAACCCTCGTACTGCTGCATCCCACTGTGCTTCTGTAACAAGCAAAATTGTTGTGGTTTATCATTGTATTTGTGGTAATCTAACTTGAACATTCTTCTGGCACTGGAAATGTCTGTCAGAACGGTTCTTTCTCAGATGCGTATCGGCTGTGTGGTTGTCGGCTAGCATTAGCATCTGGAACAAACATGCATTATAGTGATCTTATTCTGGTCTGTTTCTGACTTCAGCTTTGTATCATAGATGTCGCAAGCAACCCACTCAAGTCAGTTTGAGTATTTTTTTTCACCAGAGAGTAAAAACCGGTGTCAAATTATTAACAGAAGGTTTTATGAGGGATGTTTGCAGATTTTTACCTTGCATAAGATATTTTGACTAGATGTGTCACAATACGTATTATTAACTCACCTTGAAGGTGGGAAAAACTTGAAATTTCCAAATTTTGGACTTGGATGGAATGCTTTAAATACCAATGATATGTAGTTTGGCATATTTTATCCATTGTTATCACATGATATATGAGATGCGACATAATGAAATCAGCCTCTTGTCAAATTTTGAGTACATGGAGTTATTGGTATCACTGTGAACATTATTCATTTCCCTTTCTGAATTAAATTTTTGTTTTACCTTATGTAGAAGTCAAGATATTAACAATAGGAGATCGTTGTGCTCAGTCCTATTACTTCCCTTTACCAGGCAAAAGAGGGATTGAACAAGTAGTGTAAAGAGAAAAAGAAAAATCACTTTGCTTGAAACATATGCCATGAAAAATTCCAGAACAAAATTATGATGTAAAGGAAATGTTTTCTTTTTATTGTTATAATTTTATCAATTTTTTTTTTTTTTTGCAACTAGTTTTTTTAATGACAAGAAATAAAGGGATTTTTTCCTCTTTACACTGTTTGCTCAACGCCCTTTTTTGTCTGGCAAAAGGACGTAATAGTGCTGTCAAAATGATCTCCCCTTACACAAGTCCCTCTCTTGGGAGGGGCAGATTATCTGTTAAACGATCTCTCATAAAAGGTAATGGGGTGACCTGTTGTTGCAGCTGAATTTAGTGAGAAAATGGGCGATCGCTTTTTTTAATCCTTATTAATCTTTATTAGGCCATGCCACAATTTTTGAGCTTTCACTCAATCTGGTTCTGTAAATTCAACTCTGGAATGTAATTTAGATTGATATAGAAGGGTCCTGTGAAGACAAAAAAAATTGCATTAATAATTCATTCACTGCTAAAAAACATAGGATTTGTCCAGTCACCTCAGTTTAACAAGGGCCTGATTTCACAGTGTTACATTTCATATTGTATTAATAAAGTTTTGACGACCACGTAATGTCAAAGTGTTTATCTGTAGACAAAAGTTATTGATGTCAGTGAAAAAGGAATGAGTGTATTTTACTTTGGTGGGGAAAAAAAAGACAAACTTGGCTAGACTTTTCTTTACCAAGATATTCACTTGAAAGTTAACTCCTATGATCTCATGGTCAGTAAAATTTGACTTTTTCAGTAGAACCCACTTTCACATCTGACTCATTTCTGTGGCTGGAAGGTTCATTGTAGTTTATATTTGTTGACAGGATTTTCTCACATTACTCTTATTGAGCCCCTTGATTATGTTTAATTTACAGTTGAACCTTAAAACTGCCATGGACTCTTTGCATGAAAAAGTGCCTGATCTGCTTCCACAGCAATGTAAGTCTCATTTTGTTTGTCCAAGTTTGTCAGTTGATGGTTAATTACTATTTTCTCTATGCACCTTTTGATTGCAACCTGTCTTCCTTTCATGCAGGACATAATGAGAGAGAATCTGGTTTGCAGAGCATGACAAAAATGCCTTCTCAGAAATGGTGAAAAAGTGCACAATAATAATTTGAACATCTCAAAGCATTCACCCAAAAGACCATTGTTCAGGCAAAGTTTTTGACCAAAATTCCACACAATTTGTTTAGCAATATTATAGACAATGTTACATTCCTGCTAAATGATATTTGTGTACAAGCAAGCTGATGTGTTATGTAATCAGACTTGATATGCTACCATTGCTAAAAATTCAAACTTTAATCTTTTAGATATGTCCAAAAGTGTAGCTGGATGTTGCTCTAGTTTATGGTTCAATGACTTTTTGTTCACTTTCACCGCTCATTAAGTAACTTTTCTTTAGCTTCTTTATATTAATGGCAAAACAACCAGTCTCAGGGTGACAATGCTTTTCACTAACAGTGCAAACAAATGACATTGTTTGTTATTAATGTTACTCAAATTTGGAGTAATAGATTAGATATTAAGCATGTGGAACATGTGTTATATTATTTAGAGTTCTTGTTTTTGAAATAAGTACCTGACATCACATGACTCTTGGCATGCTAAGAGCTGCAGATTTTAAATTTTTATGTCATTGTATGAGCCTAGGTTGTCTTAAGAAATAGGTAGTTCAGTTGATGCTCCTGTAACATAAAATGTGTATCTTTTTCTTTCTCTTCTTTTTGTTTTTTAGCTAGAAATGCACCGCTTTCTTGTCTTAAAGATTAAAACTTGGTATCTGGATGTGTTATGATGAAGATACTGTATCGGCAGACATACATCTATCACTAAAATCATTTCTTCACTGTCCCTCAGCTGTGGTACATTACCTTTTGGAGGATGCTGACAGTAGTATGACAACCCCTAAAGAGTTCATCAACTTATATGAGAAACCATTTGATACATCCCTGGAGAGTGGTGAGTAGGAACTCCGAATATCTCCAATTTTAGTAAATTTGTTTATGTTTTGAACATGTGGAATATTATTTAATATTTGTGTCTACAATATATCTCCCATAATGTTAAATTTTGCCTTGCTAAATTTATAGATTAAATAATGAAAACCAAAGACATAATACAAACTGTTATGCTCTCTATAACAGTAACACAAAGATAAATGCAAACAAACACCAAGTAAATAAAAAAAAACAAAACAGTTCCACATACATGTCTTTCAACCTCCTGGTGGAGGTTATCTCGGAAAAAAAAAAAATTAAACTGAGGAAATGAAATAAATTATACAAGAATCTTTTGTCTTGAAGAAGAGAATATTCCACATATTACAAACCATTAGCTTGTGTCCTTGAATGATATAATCTTACCTCTCTTGCTTTGATAGATTGCAAATCATATTCTGCATATTAATATTTATGATAGTCAACAGTGAACAGACGTAATGTTATTTTTGGGAACTATATGGTGTTATATGAGCACTTAGTTAGGCAGTTAAACTTTTGTTCATATCAAATGTATCTTACTATACTTTTTCGAGGCTACATGTATTGTATTTGCATACCAGGATTCTGAAAGTTAAAAATGTGGAATGTTTTTTCTCTTCATTATTCCAGTCTTATTCTTTTTATTCTTTCTGTTCCAGATATGGTGTGGCCGATTCCAACACGACTGTTTCCCTATAACTAGCCTGTCAAATACTGTGTTTGTTTTATGTGTGTCGATTGTTTTTTGTCCTTGTGTTTTGTATCATTAATACCACCAGTTATCAATCACACCATGATATATTTTCACATTTTCAGCGAATCATTTGAGAAAAGACCAAACAAATAAAGCTGAATTAATCATTTCCACAATATTTCTGGTTATAGAATTTTTTTTATGACTTGAACAGTTTAGAGTAGCCTAATCTTTTCTTTTTCTTATGATGGATGAGCAAAAATTTGTAAAAAATATGGTAAAAGTAACTGCTTATCATATCTGGCACTGAACTTCTGTCATTCAGGTTATGCTAGTAAGAACAGTACAATCAATTGTTAACACTGGAATTCATCTCATAGATCATTCACCTGAGTTATCTCAAAGCAGCAGTGTATAAATAGTTTTGATTTAGACTTGTCAGTAAAAATTTACTGAGGTGCCAGTATAAGGGATAACGTAAATATCTGTATATGATAAAAAAAAAGAAAGAAAGAAAAGAAAAAAATAACACATAACAGATAAGATAGTGTCTGATTTTCTTCTTTAATTTTGCTAGTGATAGAAAAGTGTGTTGATAGTCGAGTGCTTATGTTTCGGATCTCAAAAGAAGCAACAGAACACAGTCAAAAGGTTTATTAATCTAAATGAGTTATGGCAGTGAGTAGTAATGCCTAGGTGCTGAACAAGATAATGTGATTGTTCTTCAACATGGTGAATGGCCATAGATAAATGAATATTGGCCCCCAGGGGGTCCAGGGTTTATAAATAGATTCTCTGCTCCCACCTGCAGGTGGTGTACGCCCGCCATTGTTGGGGTGTCTCCCATGGAGTGCCATCCTTGACATTCCAGGGGAGACATCTCTTCTGTCTCTCCTCTCTCTCCTTGCTCCTGTTTTCTGTCCTGCTTTCTTTCCTCTCTTCTTCTTGATGTGCAAATGTATCTTAACATTTTTGACACAGTATAGCCGTAATTGTGCTGATGTGTCATTAAACCCAAACACAAACAGACAGACAAATGTATGTTGATTAACTCCCGGAAGTTTGAACAAATGGAACTCAGTTCTGTTTGTTGGTTAGTGTTCATGATAATTGCTAAAAAAAAGTATATACAGCGTTAGTATACTATACGTTTATATGAACAGAGAATGAGAAAAAAATCGCTTCCATTTTGTTGTGCCAGCTTTCTGAATACCAAACACAACCAACTGGCATACATTTCTTGGAAAGTCAGGGCAAGATCGGTCAGACTGATAACATAGATTTATATTTCTAGCATACTAAAATGTTATGTATTTGTGAATTTTGCATAATGTATGTAAAAATAAATTATACAGTTGACAATGTTGATTTTTGTCTGAAATTAAAATCAGTAATGATGCTTAAATCTTATGATGAATGTCTAGTCTTTTTTTTTTTTTTTGCATACTGAAGATCATGTATGATATTTTACATTCATAAATATTTACATTTAGAAATAACATTGCAATGTATTCTTTGCTACAACTTTTCCAGCATTGTCAAAAAAATAATTGCATGTGGTCAGTAAAGGCAAAAGCTAACAAAGAATATCAAACTAAGAGAATAAACTTTCACTGGCAAAAACAAAATGGCATATTTTCAACTTTCAGTGAAGTTTGGTGACTATTGTTTGCTGAGCAAATTACTCCAGTCCTTTTCCTGCTTTTTTCTTTCCCCTATTTGTGCATGAACTGGCAACCATCCACATCTATCCCCAGTGCAGCACCTAGACTGCTACACCCACAATTATGATGTCAGCAGTTCAAGGGAATTTTTTTTGTTTTTTGTTTTTTGTTGCAGCCTATAAAATATTAAAAGAAAATACATGTACTTGATTGAAATAACAGGCTACCAAATAGTAAGTGAGCAAATCAAATGAGGGCAAGAAATTGTTTTCACAAACATCTTTTATTTGATAAGGGGAAATGCCAAATATTATAGAGCCATATCTCCACCATTTGGAATCACTACATTTTTATGTAATACACATGTATTTAATATACATGTACGTACTGGATTGAAATAACAGGCTATCATATAGTAAGTGAGCAAATCTAAATGAGGCTGAGACAATGGGCAGAAATTGTTTTCACAAACATCTTTTAAGGGGCAATGCCAAATGGTATAGAGCCATATTTCCACCATCTGGAATCACTACATTTTTATACAATACACATGTATTTATTATACATGTATATTTATAGACCTAGATATCCACCATTTAGAATCACAATACTGTATTGTATTATGGGCTTTCATGTCCATCTAGTATCATATTTTTATAACATGAGCAAACAGCTCTACAATTTGCTTTTATCTCATTCAGATAATTACATTGTTATGCACCATTCCTCTTTTAAAGTATTATAAAGTTATACATATCAGAAGCAAATGGATCAATTAACTATAAGCTAATTTACAAGACAAGAGTCAGAGAATGAGAGATTGTTTTGACAAAATTGTTGATCATTTTAAGGTAAATGAGGTTTTCCAGATTCTTTCATGGATTTTCTCCTAACAGACTGTTCCTATCTTAGGCATCCAATTTTTTGACAAATGAAATAAAAATAATATTCAGTGATAATATGTATATTTTGTAATGCTGACACTCTTCTTACAGTAACAGTGTAGATCGATTTGATCAAGTTTTTTCCTTTGTTCATGTTTCAGTGGTTTCAGTACAGCTGCTTAAACTATAGTCTATCAACATCGTGGATCATCAAGTTGATTCTATACTTTAAATAGAAAACAACCATTTCATTGTGGTAGGCATATAATCAGTTCAGTCATTTCCCTTTCCTCAAGAAAAATAAAAGTCAAACTGAAAACATTTGGGTAGGAGCAGGTTTATTCATTGACAAATGCAAGCAAATGTCACAAACAATGGGAACACACAATAGAATAAAACAACAGCATCTCTCCTCTCATTCCAAGCCAAATATTTTAACAATGAAACATCTTTGGCCAATCTAACACATTCATGAAGCATACTTTCATTTACAGTATTAACATCTCTTTGCACTGTGTTTGGCACAACATATATTTTTTTCAGATAACTACTTTACTTCTTCTACTACCAATGGCAATGGTCATGAAAATAATTTGCGTCCTGTTCTGTCAACAAACAAAGTTAACCTTAATTCCCATGATTTTAAATACACTTTAAATAAGCTCATACACAACATACCGCCAGTAGTAGTTCGTTTTTGAGTATGAATTTTCTTGATATTGTATGTCACTTCTGCCCTGAATGGTGAAGCTTGTGCCAAGCCAAAACAGTGAATAAGTAAAAAAGATAATCAAAATTTCTTTAAATATAAAAATAAAAATGATGTACATGTAGACATGACCTAACTCTATGATTTCTAAAACTTTCACACATTTTTCATGTGGCAAAGATAGACTGACAGCGGTTGCATAAATTTGGCATCTAACTAACCAATCCAGCTTTATCTAAATGAACATACTAAGTTCTTCTCATCATCTATTCAATATTAAAGACATTACATTCGCATAGAAAGCGTAAATGGGACATAGCACAGACAGCTACTCCCACAATAAACTTACCTACCATCCACTCAAGACACTGTCCCAGACACATAGCTGCTACAATGCCCAACTATTACAGCATACAAAGATTTGTGGGCTTTGACAAACAGATACCTGGTAAGACATTGAGCCATTACATTATAATCAACAACCAGCAAAGAACAACCAAGTTCAATACCTGAGAAACCAAAAACACTACAACAGTAAAAAGCATCTTGGCTTTGACTAATCCCAGTCTAATAAAAATAGTTGCTTACATGCCTGAGCTGATGATATGAATGTTTTGAATCAATGATGAAACATGCACATATTGCATTTTTTCAGACACTATTTACAGTACCAAAATTACCTAACAAATTAAACAAACTTATCCTCCATAAAGACAGAGAAATATTCAAACTCACAAAATTTAATTTT